>CDFI01104059.1:0-12833 GCA_000826405.1 Acanthamoeba divionensis | reverse complement strand
TTGTTTTGTTTTGTTTTGTTTTGTTTTGTTTTGTTTTGTTTTGTTTTGAAAGACATATGCTCTTACCTGATGCGATTCGCCAGGCCGAATCCAGGCAAAGCTTCTGAGAAAGAACTGCTGCGATCGCGCAAAGGGAGTTGTGGCAGTGGAGGGAGCAGCGGTCTATCTTCAATCAATTCTTCGTCTTCTGGGCCCTATATGTGTCATGGTATTATGGATCCTAAGGTTAGTGATATAAGAAGCTTTGAAGATATATGAAGATTTGAGTAACGTACATGTGCCCATATTTCTTGGTAATATTGAACAAGATACTCGACTGCTATATTCACCTTCATGACAGGCATGCACAAAGGAGGCTGCCACAGCACATTTGGGCCAATCACAATGCCTAATGCGGTACAACATGATGGAGGAGAGGATGAGAATCGAGCATCACCATCTAGATTCAAACAAGAACAAACAATATTCACCAATATTTTGTGGGATCATCATGTTGACATCGGACTGCAAGCTCAGTTTCCATAGGAATTCGCTGAAGGTCTGCCATAAATGACGATTGTGGCCGGGCAGCTTTCGTACCAGCCCACGAAGCACCTCAACAACCTTTTCTTCAGGCTCTTGAGCTGATACAAATATATAAGAAGCATTGCACATCTTAGTGATCAATGTTAATATCTAGACAAATCTCATAGAAGAAAGGACAGTACAGGCTTGTATCCACTCATCATAAAGGTGCAGAGTGAAAAGTGGTTCAGGCAGTTCCCGTATATACTCTTTCAACAATGATGCGCAATCGTCTCTGGTGAGAAGTGACATATCAGGCTCCTTGCCTATATGCACAGAAACAGGCAGTGCAACAAACTGAGCAACAAAATAAAAGCTTTGGCCAACTTTGACTAACTTGTTGAGAATTGAGTGTCTTACCAGAGTCAACCTGAACTTTTATTTTCTGAGTTGTGACGGCAGATCCAGAAATACGAAACAACCCCTGCCAATTTAAGAAATTTAGAAAAACGTCTGATTTTTTTTCGTTTACTATGATGATAGGAATGGACAGCATACCTGTTCACTAAAGGTAGTAGGATCATTAATCAATTTCTTTATCAATGCATCAATAAAGTATGGAATTTTCAGTTCAGGGTGTGCAGCTTTCTGGTGAGACATCACTGGAAGAGAGAAGGGAGAAGGGAGATGAGTAAAAGACAAATCAAAATTGTCTGTAAATGAAAAATGTTGCCTTCATCTAGCGTGGCTCCGAACAGCTTTGTGGATTTGCCAGTTTGCAGAATTCCACTGTTTCTCAATTTATCTTCAAACTCTTCTTTGGGTGGTCTAATTAATTAAAAGCAAGGTCAGAAAGAGTTGCAATAACCATATGGGTATTTAAATGTGTGATGCTATCCACCTAAATTTAAAGAAAGATGTGAGCTTCCTCTTTACGATGGCCTTATCAGCAGGATCTACTTCCTTGCCTTCAGGTTCATTCACATCCTCTTTAGAACCCCTGAGTGCACTTCTGTTTGGCATTATACCTTTGTGTTTAACAAAGAAACAATTTAATGGATTCATGATAAGAATAAATTGTTAACATGGTAGATAAACCATACTAAACCGTGTTCCAGCTCGTCTTCTCAGGCCAGGATCTTCTTTTTTGGTATCCTTCTTAGCATTTTGCTTTTCCTTCACAATTATTTTAATATCAATGCTTCCTTTCACTCCATCATCTTTGAAGTTGGGCCTGGGCTGCAAATTATAGGACTTCGAATGCTCCTGATAGTTTGGTTTCAAAATTGTTATTATTTCGTTCTGTTCTCTCCTTACCAAGGATTCACAACCCATGCATACATACCCCAACTGCGCTAACTGTGGCAAATTCCTTCATCTGAATGATTGCCTGGCCTAGGAAATCGTTGGCTGACATTCGGTCACGATCCCATACAGATATCTCAATCTCGTCCTCCTCACTATAAACTCCCCTATCATAGATAGATAATTAAATACAGAAGCACAATGTAAAAATGCAAGAAGGTGATTGTGTGAATGAAGATAGAGAGATAGCGGATATGATGGGAAGGGAAAATGGTGATGTCATGTTGGTATGGTATATCCATACTGCTATTAACAGTGAAAGTGAAAAGGGTTTCTTGTGAAAGGTTGCTTACAGTTTGATTTTTTCGTTCCATGTAGGGTCGAGAGAAGATGAAATAGTCTTTGTGCGTTTGGAAACTTTACGAAACTTTACAAAGCAGAAGGGATCGCTCGAGCCTTTGGTGAATCCCACAAACAAAAGAGTAAAAAGTTAGCACTTTGGAGCCGTCACATTTCAAGTTACAAACTTTCTTGCTCAGCAGTACGACGAAGTCTCCTCCAAAAAAAAATAATAACGGGGGGAGCAAATTGGGATTGATGGACTGCGTACCTGTTCCAGAGACCCCACGATCCTTCGCTGCCAGACCATGCGCGGCAACCACTGCACAAAGATACAATTAAAAAGAGATCATCATCAATCATTGCGCAAACACCGACCTTCCTTTCCATATTTGAAAAGAAGGACCTGTTGGTTACGTACCAACTAAAACTGATGACAGAGGCATACAATATATTTATCTACAACAACAACAACAACAAACAACAAGAGAGAGCTTTTAGGGGGGGGGAGGACGCAAAGACCCCCACACACACACACAGCGACAAATGGAGGATGGCCTCAACCCTCTGTGTGTTGTCTCGGCCGCAGGCAAATGTTCTACTAAAGCGGACAATTTCCCGGTTTTTGTGTAACGGATAAATTAATGTGACGGGCTTACATTAATGAAAGCTAACAACCAATCACCGAAAAGATCAGAAATATAATATCGTGCAAAGGTTTGAATGTTTGAATTTTCATTCGTTGAAACGAAATCACTTAACATCCAATGAAAAATTCGTAAATTAAAAGAAATAACGATTTGTGTGTAAAAATAAGGACACAATCAAATCTTGAGGCTGATCGGAGTTTGATGATGGAGTGCAATTGCTTTGCTTTGTTTGTTTCGTTTGGGCCAAGGCGATCTTGTTTGTGTTCCACCATCTTCCATATGACATCTCATGACACTTCCACCACAGCTGTGGTGGCCACCACTCAGCTGGTTTTGCGAAAGACTGAGTGTGCACACTCCTCTTCCTCTTCTCTGCTGCACACACTTTTGTTGTTGTTGCAAGAGCAGGTTCCTGTCGCCCGCCCCCTCTGATGGTTGGATTTGTGGCTTGACTTGAAAAAATAGGACGAAGGCCCTTCGATTTGTTTGCAGTTTGTTCGAAAGCATTCAAAAGAGGTTTGCGCCTTCCTCTGCACTGCACCACCCACCAAACAAATAAACTCTCTTACAACCCCCATCAAACCATCTAGCGAGATGCATCCTACCCTCCTGCTTGATAAATTTGCCATACTCTTTATGCTTCTGGTGGCCTTGTTCATACACTGTGGATCAGCGAACAACAATGATAATATTAAGAAGAAGCCAGTTGTGATCATAGACACTGATATGAACACCGATGATGTGATGGCCATTCAGTACATTCTCAAGTGCAGTAGTGAGGTCCACGTAGCTGCTATTAGCGTCGTGGCAACAGGCTTTTGCAATATGGGACCTGGTATCAACAACCTATTTGGATTGCTGGCCTTTATGGACAGGAATGACGTGCTAGTGGCCCCAGGAGAGGCCTATGCTCACATCGAGATCGAGTCTGGAGAGTACGACTACCGTTATCAGAAGTCAGTGCCTTTGACATCTAAGGGCTCTAAGCTCTGGGCCGACACTCTGCTGGGCATGGCACGCCATTTTCCCAGTCTTCCTGTTGATAGATACTATTCGCCTGACCTGAAGAGTTACGATTTGGTCATCCCTCAACTTCTCAACGCCACGAGTCTTGACACTCCTATCTACATCCTTTCTCTTGGGCCTATGACCAACATCAACAGACTCTTCAGGACTCAGCCATGGGTCAGGACCCGTATTACAAGGATCTATGCCATGGGAGGAGCCATCCATGACATTGGTAACCTTTTCTGGCCAAGGGGCAAGATTGACAACCCTTACGCTGAGTGCAACATCTTTGCCGATCCCGACTCGGCCAAGGCTGTCTTTGCATCTGGCGTGCCCATCACGTTGGTTCCATTGGATGCCACCAACTACCTCCAGACGACATGGGAATTTATCAACGGCATGGAAATAAGGAGTAAGGAGGCCAAGTTTGTCCATGGCTTGCTTCGCCTCATCAAGGCAAATTCTGGACCCACTTCGCGCTACAGTCTTTGGGACCCACTCACCGCTGGGGTGTTGGTTGACATGCACTCTGTGACGGTCAACGTAACTACCTACAACCTGGACGTCATCACTGACTGGAGCTCGGCAGAACTGGGAAGGACCATCATTGATGACACCAATGGTCATCCTGTTCAAGTGGTCACGCGGCCAGACGTTGCTTTCTATGACATCTTCACCAACAGACTCAATTCCTGATCCGAGGAATCGACAATCAATTGTTGAGGTGAAAAATTCTAGACGGTCCAAACTTGGTGCCATTATTTTGTCCACCTTACATTGTTGATTCATTCCATAGATTGAGTAATGAAAAAAAGGATATGCAGGCTTTTGCAAGAGTTTGTGGCCAGAAGTTGCGTAGCACAAGCAAGAACTGGTTCACCACTTCGTTAAGCTAACAACAAACGGGGAAACAACAACAACAACAAACTGCAACATCAGACCAAGTGTAAGAAGGAAACAAGGAAAAGAAGGAAAAAAAAAAAAAAAAGAGAAGGATGTGCATCCGCCGGGAATTGAACCCGGGTCTCCCGCGTGGCAGGCGGAAATCTTGCCACTGGACCACGGATGCTTCTCTCTGGAAACGTTCTCGTTTTGCAGAGAAAAAAATCCATTTCTCTTTTCAGGTTTCTGTGGATTGAATGGACTCCTACTCCCCACTCATTAGCTGTCTCCAGATATTTGGCTTTTGGCCATTCATTTTATGTTGCTCAGTTTTTCTTCATTTTACAGCCATCTTCTCGGCTACAGCATATTAATGTCATTATGACCTAACATAAATGGATACGGCCACTTTGATCGAGGTAATTTCGAATGAATCATGGCGGCAATAGGTATCCAAATTGTTTCATTTAGTGTCATGTGTGTTTCATTTCGTTTGAAAGGGGATTACAGAAAGACAGCAAATTGGGTCCGTCGATGTGGGGTCACTGAGTCAGCAGGATTCTGTTGCACCGACAAGCAAACAGGGATAAATAAGGAACACCCACAGAAACAAAAACACATCCAGGTACCACCAAAACACACAAACACACATACAACAAGCTGCGTTTAGTGAGAATGTTTGGCCCATTATCACCTTCAAGCGACAACACATCGGAGGTGAATGCTTTCTTTGGCGAATTTGAAACTGCTCTAGTACGAACTCTCAACCAGTTCCTTGCCAAGCTTGCCCCTCCTGGTTCCATCGACCTCTGTTCCAACGATATTCGTGCCCTTGTCAAGAACCTTGAGCTGAACTGGACTCAGGGTATCTCGATCGGCAAGGTGCTTGCTCGCTCGCCCGTCACTTTGAACCATTTGAGGTTGCTTCGGGACGGTCTCAATCGCTGGCATCATAAAGGTACTTACAGTCAGATGACCTTTATTGGTAATGATCATGAAGAATAAGGGAAAGACCAAACCTGTGTTAATGGATTCCCATATTTTTAGAGCCTACAGCGTGGGAACTTGTGGGCGACACTGTGGCCATGGGTCTGAAGCTGTTGACTGCTTTGGCCAAGCAAGGGGGGCTCTACAGCGCCGCAGAAGTTGCCCAAAAGATTGAAGAACTATGGAAGGCTGTGGATCTGAAGTCCTCTGAATTAGCCTTCTGTTTCCATAAAAAGGTAAAAGAAAATAGATAAAAAGATTTTGTTATAGCAATTAAGCCCAGTTAAATACCAATAGATTGTCATTGAGGATATTGAACCAAATGCTGATGGAGCAAGCCCGGATGCTTTGTTAACAAAGGTACTCATCACGGATGTGAGCGTACCTGGTGTGATGCGAAAGGTGCTCCTGAGTTTCATTAATGAAACCCTGGATGTGGAAATTGAAAGTTGTGAGGAGGTTGGAGAAGGTCAGCTGCTTGTATCTTTTAAAAATGTGCACCAGGCATCCGAACTCATCAGCAAGAAAAGTATCCGCTTCAGGGGCCAAATGGTAAATAAATCTCCAACAACAACCATCTGATCAACCTTGGCTGATGAATTCCTCCCCATTCAGGTCAACTTCCGTGTTCCTGAAAAGGCTTCAATTTGCAATCCTTGTGTAATTCTAGAAAATTTGCCAGCTAATGCTACCGCTGCTGGCCTCTCTGTGGTGATTGAGAATGCCTGCGAGGTCGAAGTCAAAGAGGAGGACATTACGCTGAACATGGAGAAAAAGATGGCAGAGGTTGAACTCAAATCGATGGACCAAGTTCAAGCGCTCCTCTCTGCAAGCCCTTTGCTTTTGAGGGGCACCAAGGTTCTCCCCCAATACCAATGAGAAAAATTCGGCTGATTTGCCAAACAAACCTCTTCGCCTAGGTGTTCATCCGTGCAGCAGTGGGGGAAAAAATGGCCACGGTCGTGATTTACCTCAGCAAGCCATGCAAACTGGACACTGTTGTGAACATTTGGGAAAACACCTTCGACTTCTCGGTTGAGGGAAAAATCACTCTGGATCCGAGCGATACCCAACAAATGACAATGATGGCTAAGCTGACAGAGGGACAAAAGAGAGTGGTTATGGCACATGCTCAAGATTTGGTAATAGCTCGCGAACAGGTTAGTATCTCCCCAAATAACAAAATATTTCTAGCTGATTGACGTAGGACTGGTATCTGTGAAGGTGAAAATCGTGCCTATGACAGACCACAGAGTCAAGTTGGTCCTTCCCAATGAGGTTGAAGAATACGAGGTTAGAGGCACTCTCATTGATCAGATCGAGGCGGATGAGCTAGTGGGCATGGCTTGGCTGCCCAAACTGGGGTGTGCCATTGTTCACCTTACTAACGGGGAAGCCAAAGCCAAGCTCCTGCTGAAAAAGTCTCTTGATGTGGATTACAAGGGCAACAATGCAGTAATTCCCTCAAGCCAATCTGAAGCACCAGCTCCTCTTAATGCCCATCATCCTGCAAAGCCCATCGTCCAAAATTCTGTACTTGTTTTCTTCTTTTGTTCTTGGCTCCTATCTCAGTGGTATTATTGTTGTACTCACCCGCTTTCTTGACCGGCAGGGCCGCAAGCTTCTCCTTTATCCTTTGCCCGATAGAACCAACGGTGCTCATATCTTCAACGCTTTCAAAGGGAAGCGCATTACCATTCACTTTGTGACGCTCAGAGATGAATTAGGCTACGTTGAGCTTCCAGAGCAAGCCTTCAATGATGCCATCGCCCTGAAAATGATTCAGATCCAGGACAAACAGGTTGGGCTCTCTGTCCTCCTCTTCTATAATCCATCTCACCATACTGATTGATTCTTTGGAGAGATTAGGTGGCGATTGAACCGTTTGAAGGTGAGATAGTTCATTGGATTGTCGGAATCAAACCAATCCCTCAAAACATGCAGAAAACCGAAATTATAAAAGCAGTGCTTGGTTCAACGATTGGCTCAATGGCACGTTTGGGTCAGGTGAGAGTGGAGGATTGCATTAAGATCCCAGTGACAGACCAAGGGACGAAAAAGAACATTCTCAAGATCAAGCAGGTCTTGTTAAACGGTCAACAGGTTCTTCCCCCTCCCTTATCCGTTGTTGTTGATAATAATAATAATATTTTTATTTTTCATGGGGCCCAAGGGCACCTTGTTCGATCCTGATATCATCACAAGAGTACTCAAGACCGATGCTCTTCAACACGCATATCTGAAGAAGAAGGCAGCAGAAACCAAAGTCATTGCCCAGGAGCACTCTGTGGTGATCCATTTTTACCAGTTGCTGAAGAAGTCTGGCCAAACCAACCGCGTCCATCAGGAAAGCGTGCGTGGAAGAGGAAGAGGGGGTGTTCCAGGAAGCCCAACCAGAGGGGCAAAGTCGGCCTTCAACTATCAGGTCCACATACAAGGCAAACCACAAGAGGAAGTAGATGCTGCAGTTGATAAAATGATCGAGCTGCTCGACGTCAAGCAAGAGTCAGTGAGCTTCAGCTTCACAGAAGAGGAAGGTGCGCTCACAAGTGTTATGGAAGCCAAGTTGATCGAAGAATCCAAGCAAGCACAAAATGTTGCCCTTGCTTGGGACCGTGCCCAAGGCAAGCTTAGCCTTTGTGTGCGTCTACTTGGGGACTCAGAGGAGGTGAGCTGCATGAATTTGAGGCTAAAAGAAATTCGAGGCGAACTTGTGACAGACAAGTCTCTGAAAATCGACCCCAAAGTGATCCCATCTCTCAACCTGGACATCTCTGAGTTATCCAAGACTTACGGGGTTGTAATCAATTTGGACAAAATGGGACGGTTCTACCTCTCTGGTACGAATGACTCTGTCACTTCTTTGCTGGGCCATATCCAATCTCTAAGGGGTAACACGAAAGGTTCTTCAGTCGTTAATCTGCGTCCAGACCAGGCCAGCTATTTTTGCCAGTTCTATCTTCCTGCTCTGCAAATAGAGATCAAGGACGTGAGTATAAAGGCTGACCGCAACAAGCTGTTCCTCTTAGGCAAGATGGAGAGAGTAGATACGGTAAAGCGTATGATTCAAGAACTGTGCACCAAGTTGGTGAAAAGCCAGATCACCAAGATCTTGGATAAGGCCGCTATCAATATTCTAGCGCCCTACTTCGAGACTCTCTTTAGAAACTTGAAAATCAATACCAAAGTTGTTATCCAGAAACAAAACAAGATAGATGGCAAGGCCAACTCTACAAGAAACCGTTCAGGCTTGTTGGGTCAAGCCCTGCAAAAGATCAGCAACAATGCTAAGGAAAACGAGAGGGAGGATGATGAGGATAATAATACGGAAGATGAGGAAGATGAAGAGGAAACAGAGGAAGAGGAGGAGGAGGAGGAAGAAGAAGAAACTGAGAGTGAGGAAAATGGGACAGAAAGATCAGATAATACGTGTAAGACCGGCAAGACTTCTGAAAGGAAGGTTCA
Organism: Acanthamoeba divionensis; assembly: GCA_000826405.1. Taxonomy (NCBI): domain Eukaryota; phylum Discosea; order Longamoebia; family Acanthamoebidae; genus Acanthamoeba; species Acanthamoeba divionensis. The sequence continues at coordinate 3,693 of CDFI01104059.1, read as the reverse complement.
GAAAGTCAATATCTCTGTGTGGCATGAGCCAGGCCAAGAGGAACAGGTACTTTTTCAGCTACAGTCACTGAAACCTACTGTAGAGGCGATCAAGTTCGCCCCAGAGGAAATTTCGGCCATCAAAAAGCTCAACGTGCTGCGTGTGCAGAAGCTCAATAGCGTGATAATCGTAACCAACTACAGACAGCGCAAGATCATTGTTCGAGGCTTCTCTGGAGAGTCTGTCAGCCGCGTGACTAGGTTCATTCGAGCTTTTGTGGAGAAGAACACCTTTGCAAGGGAGGTGCTGCGTCTGGAACCGGACCAGTTTTCCTTTATTTACAGTAAGAAACTGGAAGGGTTGCGCACTCTGGCACACAGTTACGGTCTGCGTCCGCTTAAGGCAGAGAAGGATGGGTACAGGATCATATTGGAGGGCCATCCTGCCAAAGCCACCCGCATCAAAGAGGAGATCACAGGCATGCTCGAGAAGTTGAAGAAAGAGCTGTTCTGTTTCTCCTCTAAGTATAAGGTCAGTGCCAAGGAGCTGAGAGAGGCCAAGAAGGAGTTGGAGGAGAACTTTGATATTAGCATCAAGATCAACCAGCAGGATACTGGAAAGTTCCTGGTCTTCGTCACTGGTGCTGATGACCTGGATTGGAATATGATCAGCTCAGATTTGAATAAGCTCAAGGGCACAACCACTACGTGGAAGCCTCAGGAATATGCACGACTATTCAAGCTCGTGTTTAGAGAAAAGCAGATTGACGTCACCGAGTTCAAGAAGCAGTGGGGTCTGAAGCACTTGTTCTTCAACAGGGACTCTAGTGAGATTGAAATGGCTGCAAATAATGTGGAGGAAATCGAGCAAGCCAAAGGGGCTCTGCAAGCGCTGCTTAACAACACAAAGATAGTTTCTCAACCTTTTACCTGCAGCGAAAGCTTCTTATCTGATTTTCTAATGAAAAAGGGTGAGTTCAACGATAAGTTGCAGGAGCTCCAGAAGAAGCTAGGTATCCAATTCCAACAAAGGAAATTCAAACCAAGAGTGATCTTCGTGAGCGGAAATTCTGAAGGTGTAGCCAAGGCCATGCCAAAACTTCAGAAGTTGGAGGACAGACTCAAGGCACAGATTGAGAAGAGGCCACTTATGCTGCCTTCATTCTTGGTAGGAGAATTCAAGAAGCAGAATTGGGCCAAGTGCCACGAGTTCTTCAAGACTCACCTAGTCTATCTCAACTTTCCCGAAGCAGCCAGTGGCAAGTCTCATGTGCTGGCCGAGCTCAAATCCAACGCCAGCAGGAGAAGTGGTGGTTTTACGATTCAAATTGTCGAAGGATATATCACACACGAGCCCGTGGAGTGCATTGTCAACGCAGCAAACGAGCAGCTGAAGCACCTTGGAGGAGTCGCTGGCAATATTGCAAAGAAGGCTGGAAAGGAGCTGCTAGATGAATGCAAGCAGATCATCGAACAGCAAGGCAGAGTTGCTACTGGATCAGCTGTGATGACATCCAGCGGTGACCTCCCTAATCCGATCAAAGCAGTGATACACGCCGTGGGACCAATTTGGCATGGGGGTCAACAGAATGAAGAAGAGTTGTTGAAACGAGCAGTGGTGACATCGCTAGGGCTTGCAGAGAAAACAGGGTTGAGGTCCATATCTATCCCAGGAATCAGTTCGGGCATTTTTGGATATCCACGAGAGCAGTGCGCGCAGGTAATCATACAAACGGTGCTGGACTACATGAAGGATCACCCAGCAAGCCCCTTGCAGCTCCTGAGGTTGTGTGATATTGATCAGGCGATGCTGTGCTTGTTGGTTGCCAACCTGCACGAGCTTGGGAATAAACTGGGGGAACAAGTCGATGATGTAGGCCATCTTAAGGAGCAGATCGAAATTGCCTTTCAGTGGTGCTGGAAGGAGAACAACGGCGAGTTCATACCGTTCGATCCAGACCAAAACTATCAGATAGAGGTGGGATATGTCAAGCAGAATCATAGGGGCAAGCTTACTGTCGTCGGCGATCTGGCGAAGAGCAAGAATGGATACCAGTATGAGATTGACTTTGAAGCCATGACGGAGATCAACACTCACTTCAAATCAAACCCACGACCCATCAAGCGTGTGGCTAAGGACATTAGCAACGTGATATGGGAAATTAGCACTGACAAAGGCTGGGAGCCCTTCGATGCAACGACCGTACGTCAGTTGGAACTGGGCTTCAATAAGCCACAACCTTTCATGATAGTGCAGTGGAGGAACCAATCAGCCAAGGCCATCTTCCCTAAGATGCTCGACGTACATGGCCAACTCTACAGCATTCGCCGAAGGGAGAGAGACTATGACGCTGAACTCAGAGAGCACCTGGAGGCTCAGAAGGCTTCATTAAACCAACAGAACAGAAACCTAGTGGTCAGCGAAGGACCCTATATGGTGAAGATGGAGCTCATCGGACTCAAGAAGGATCTTCCAAGCGGAATCGAGGCATTCAATGTGTTGATGAAGAAGTTGGAGGTTATCACCCCAGTGGAGCTCGAGATTGCACTGTCTGATTCCCAGATCAAGGACCTTGAAATCATCGGGACAAGGCATGGGGTGAGAGTGACGGTAAAGGATGCTGACAAGGGCCCAGTTTTGATAATTCAAGGGCTGCAGGATACTGTACGCTTTGCAAAGGGAGATATCTCGGAGTACCTCTTCAAGAACATCAACCAAAAGCGCAAAGTCCAGTTGCCGTCGGGTTGGACACCCCAAGTGGAAAACTGTGAACTTAAGACTGTCACACCCAACAGCGAAGAGTTCTTGGCCATCCTGAAGAGAATGCATCAGACGATGCCCAGTGTGGTCATCAGACAGATCGACCGGGTGCAAAACAAGTGGCTCTGGGAGAAGTACATCAGCGCTAAGCTTCTCATGGAAAAGAAGAACAATGGCAACGCGAATGAGATGCAGCTGTTCCACGGCACCAAAAACAATCCTCCTAACGTAATCTACAATGGCCAGCACGGGTTTGACATGCGCTTCTGCACTCAGGGCATGTGGGGCATTGCGATCTACTTTGCACAGAACGCGAGTTATTCCGACTCCTACTGTCACAAGCCACAGTCACAACAATATCCCTCACTCAAGCAGATGTTCTTAGTACGCGTGATGGTAGGCGACTGCATACACATTATGCCCAACAATGCTGCTCTGCGTAAGCCCCCAGCGAAGACGACCAACGCGCTTGGCTTCGTGGAGGACTATGATACAGTTTCAGGTGAGACCAACAGTAGCCAAGTGTTCATGGTCTACGAATTAGGACGTGCCTACCCAGAATACCTCATCTCTTACACCGACAATTGATTGAGTGCCAGCTAACTCTGGTAAGCATGCTTGGCTACTCCCAAGCTGTAGGTAATATGATCTACTGAGTGGTTCCTTGTAGGGATTGAATCACAAAATAAAATTGTTAGTTTCCATTCTAGTTCTGATGATCTTTGGAACAAAAAAAATCTGTATTGTTCTTTGTTACATGCAAAATCAACAATACACAAGACAGACTGAATCTACAAAGGGAAACATTAAAAACCTTCAAGTCTTCATTATTTATTACCCCACCAACTATTAGACTTCTGTTGTGTAGAACAAAAAGAAAAGGTGTGTGTGCAGAAGTTGCATAGCACAAGCAAGAACTGGTTCACCACTTCGTTAAGCTCTCAACAAAAGGG
>CDFI01103944.1:0-11089 GCA_000826405.1 Acanthamoeba divionensis | reverse complement strand
GAGAAGAGGAGGGGAGATAGTTTACCTTGCTGTATTGTGATGAAAACCTGTGCAGAGCCTCTTTTGCTTCTATTATCTTAAATTCACAACCAGATCGAACAGCAGCAGTGTGCACAGGTTGGGGGCTATCAGCGCTCTCTGGTGTGGATGATGAAGGTAGGATTGCTTCAGTGTGACAGTTCCACAGCTGCTGCAACAGCCTAATGAATGCAGCCTCTTGCAGCCTCGCCCTCTCTGCATGGAACGCAGATCTGGCCTCGTTCTTTGCTCGCTCAAACTGATCGATGACCTCGAAATACTTGAATTCAAAGGAGATCATGTTCTGCTCCTTCTTCTTATTGTTGGTTGTTGTCCTCTCCTGCTGCATCTCTGGTTTGTTGTTTGGTTCATTCTTATGGCTATGTGCAGCATCAACTTTGGCAAAACCAATTGACTGCAGAGTGTGCTCCAGCATGACCAAAATCTCTGGGCTGATGTTTGCTTCGATGAACAGCTCTGCTTTACCTTGGGGGCTCTGTTTGCAGGTTTCATATGTGTTCAGCACTTTATCCAAAAAGAAAATCTCATCAGCATTAAGTTCATCTTCGCCATTGCTGCTGGGAAACTGTGCATTAGCGCAGTAAAATCTTTCTGCTATTTTGGAGAAGCTGCACAATGATTCTTCAAGCTGTCTCGGTTCAATGGAAAGAGGAAAGCATGCTTCACCATCAGCGCTGGCAGCACTTGATCGTGGCTCCACTTCCATCTGAAACTTTAATTATTTGGGGGGGGGAAATCTGCAATTGTGATAGCCAGTAACACTTCATTACCTTATGGCTGTGGAAGCCATGCCATTCTTCCCTTACAAGTTTTCCCTTTAGAGTCTATCATTGAACATCAGAGGGCCAAACACAGTGACAAAAAAAAGTAGTTGTTTATTTGATCTCTAGGGCGATACAAAGCAAGCTGGTAAAAGAGATAAAATAAAATAGGTCCTCCTCCTCAATAGCTTTGTCATCACTCCATCATCTTCTGATCAGATGTTTGTGTCCTTTCTTATGTCTCCCTTGATCCTGTCTGCTTTGCCCTCGGCTTGCATTCTTTCATTGCCAACCACGTTTCCAACTCCTTGCTTGAGGCCTCCCTTCATCTGCTCGCCAGTGCCAATGGTCGTCTGCTCAGCCTTGGCTGCCTCCACCTCTGCTCTGCCCTTTTCCTTTTTGGCCAGTCCTTCGGCTCTCATCTCCTGGTTGCCCAAGACCTTGCCTGTGGTCTCCTTGATTCCTCCAGCCATCTTGTCAGTGTAGCCAGAAAGCTTAGAAGGTTCATGCGCCATTGTTGTTGTTGTTGGTGTTGATGTAGATATGTATTCGAATGGTAGTGGAATAAAGTGTGGGCGTGTTTAAGTTTGTGTCCACTTGATAACAGATTATTTAAAAAAATGATCAGTCTGAGGAAGCTTTGGGATGAGGCCTTATAAAGCTTTAATGAGAAGAGATCAGCCTACGACCAGGTGAGATCCAGAGGAAAGAAGGAGCTATCTGCAAACAGCCCAGATTGTTTTTGAATGACTTCATGATCTGGCCTTGCCATAGACCATGGAACTTTCGGGTATGTACACACAAATCCTCTCTCCCCCAAATATTCCGCAATTCCATAGATCAAAGCGAAATTCTGTCGAACCAAATCGCAACATTTAATTTATGTCAACTTGATTGACATGACTTGTGTAAGCAACAGTATATCATCTCTGTAACCTGATGCAATGCTGACCATAAGCCCACAAAAATGCTATGGAAATCACAATTTTGTGTAAAAGAGAGAGAGACGTCTTTGGAAGAATCGAGTACTTGCTTCACCCCCAAGCTGCAAAGGTCAAGATATTTATTGAAATGCAGAAGAGAGGAGATATCCTCAGCATGTGTTGACTCCCAAATTGAAAGGCAACACATGTTGCTTGTTGCTGAGGTTCTTAATTGAAAGTAAGGGCAGCAATCGAGAGAGATTTGTTTGTGGAGTAGAGATCAATTGTAAATTTGCCCAAGCATCCTGGCGTCTGCGTGCAAGGAACCACTTTGTACTGTTGGCCTCGGTGCAGAGTGAATTTGGCACTCACTATAGCACACATGTTTGTTAATTAATATCAATCAGATAAGGCCTCAGAATGAGAATTACAAACGAACCTTCAGTAGCTTTGGTGGTGATGGTCTCCTCCTCAGATACAAAGTCATCAGAGTTAGAGATTAGGTAGAAACACATGTAGTTGGTGGGAGGGTGAGGCTGAGAAAGGACAACGACGACGTCGAAGGCAGCTGCCTTCTGCTGGTGGCCACCAGTGAAGCCATGGCTGGCGAGGCCCTTCCTGCCATAAATCTGAGTCGCTCTGGGCTCTGCAGCAGCAGAGCGGATGAGAAACCTAGGATTCTTTCTAAATGTCTCAGCAAGCTTATTGCAGCCTCCTGCTGTTTGTGTTGTCCATTCGCCCTATATAGTAGCAGCAGCAAACACCCATGACTCATTAGTTCGTTTTGTGGGGTCAAAATGATAGTAACTGGTGATGAAGGAAGGAGGAAGTCTCAGTGAGAGTTAACTGTGATAGACACTCTGTGCCAAGGCTGCAGGGGTCTGTCGCTCCACCTTAGGGGGGAATCAGAGTAGACTTGCAGCCAAAATTTGCACTCCTTATTGGGTTTGTACGTGCAAGGTATTATTACATAGTTGCCAGGTTCCTCAATCGTTGTTTGGTGCAATACTGGTAAAACAGGGACTTAGAAGAAGAACAAGACTAACCGAGGACTGAGTGAAAAAACAATACCTTCATTGTCGTCGATGAAGTCACTCTTCTGAATGAGATTGTTTTGTCCCATCTCAACGACCATTCTATCTCCTTCCTCTGAAGAAAAGAAAGAGGATTATCATTTTTGATTTGGGTCAACTCAACGATCACAATTTTCAGGACAGGAGGAATGGGATAAGGTTACGATTATGGCGCACGAGATAGAAGCCAATATGCTGCATAGTGTCCTTTTCAGGTTGAGAGAGGACAATTCCAAGCTGAGTGGGCGTTTGAGCGACGTGGAACATGAATTGAGGATTGAACCTCCATGAAGGAAAGTTCTTGCAGCCTCCTGCAGTCTTTCCAACCTCCCACCTTCCCTTGTCTCTAATTGCAAAGTCTTTATCATTGGGTACTAAGCTGATACCTCCTAGGTCGGCGCCCTCTATTTTCAGGACAAAGTCCTATAAACAAGTACCAAAGCACTTTAATGATCAGATATCTTTACAATTGGAAGAGCACGATAACTACAATTTGAGAGACAGACAGTCAACATACATTTTCTACTTTAGGCTGGAAAGTACAGGGGATGATTGTATATGGGCTTGCAATGGCATTCACATCGACCGTTAGTGAATCTTCGAATAGTAGGAAGTGAGATTGTGCTTACTTTAAAGAAAAAACAAAACACTTGAAGGGGGCAGAGGTGTAACATACTTGAGGTTTGAGCAGAAAAAGTGCTGCTACCAATGACCCCATGAGGACTGAGATTTAGTTTCTTAAAACTATGATCTGTGAAATAATTATTATTTGTCAACAAAAGAGTGAATAATAAACCACCACATATGTGTGAAAACAAGTTGAAGGAAGAAATAGTTGAAGATAGGGAGTTAATTAGTACCCTTGTTTGAAGCCACATACAAACCAATGTGAGGAAGGGACTCAATTTCTGCTTGCTCGAGAGTGATATCCAGTTTAGCAGATCTAGAAACTTTTAAGAGGAATTGTGGGTTGGCCCTCCACGTGGCATAGTTGGCGCAACCTCCAGCTGTCTTTCCTTTCCACTTTCCACTGACTACACGTGAACACACCAATAAGGATGAGAAACAGATGAGAGCAACTAAATATATATTTATAAAGTACCTGCAATATGTGCTTGAGAAGATTTAAACACAGCAACTCCTTCGCTGAGTGCTCTCTTGGGAGCGGATACAAAAAGCTCAGAAACTGGAAGGCAAGGGCTTGACAAGGCAGCAGGTAGTTCTTCAATCTTGGGACCATAACATGGGCTCGTGCCAGGACTTCGCTGTGCCGATGAAGCTCGCCTCGTACAGAGAGTCAGGTAAGGTTGAACACAGCTACTCACTTCGAGAGTAAAAGCAGATTCTTCCCCAGGATTGACTGTATGTGGAACAATGTAATAATCATTGTCCTTCTCAAGTTCAACGTCGAGAGATACTACAAATTTAATTTAACCAAAAATCAGTGTGAATCGCGATTCACAAGTAATTACACATATATTTCTTACCAGAGCTATCAGTGGCTGGGGCTCTTGCAACTATATCTCGAAAGTTGAGGCAGTTCTTTCTGTTCGCTGACTGTTCCTCTCTTTCTCTGGGCAGTGCTATCAACACGAACGAACAGTAAATGTAGCCATGCTTACCTATTGGGTTAAAAAAAGTTGAGAGGTTCAAACGACAAAAAAGGATTGGTGCACAATTAATTGAAGCTTACTAGTTGTAATTGTGATAGTTGCCCATAGCCTTTGTTCTTTGGAAAAATTAAGTTTGAAAAGATACTGAGGATTGTCTATCCATTTGCTAGTGCTTGTGCTCCCGCCCGCTGTCTCTCCTTTCCATTCTCCCTAAGAAGGATATAAAAACTGAGAATGGTAGCGATATCCCCATACTTAAAGAGGTTTGCTCGCTCACCATAATTTTACAATGTTTGAGAGTTTCTTGTGTTTTCTCAAAGGAAACAGATGTATCGTGGTAATACAGAGATAGCTCAAACTTGGCCTCCACGCCCCCATTGAAAGTGCACGGTACCACTATATAGGAGCCAGCCTCCAAGTAGCATTGCAGAGTAACTAGCAATACGGCCAAAGGCTGTCAGAATAATAGTAATAAAAAGCAGGCAGTGTATTGTTGTAGCACAGTACCCTCCTCTGCATTTACAAATTCGCTCTTGGTCACTATATTTCTACTGTACAAGGCAGGATTCCTCATTTTTCCTGTAGGAAAAGGAACATTACTCTAAAACAAAATGAGGTTCCAGCTTGTTGAAGTAGTTTACTCACCATTAGTACTGCGGAGTACATAAAACCCATGATGTGTCTGACCTTGTCGAGAGGCAACTCTTTGCAAGATGAAAAAGGAGGAAGGTTTGCTGACATCAAGCGAATATTGAGGATTACATCTCCAAGAGGCAGAATTGGCACAACCACCACACTCTTCTCCTCTCCACTCGCTCTATATATTAATGAATCCTGGTTTGAGATAAATTTTGCACAATTCTATTCCAGATTGTAACCCTCAGACATAAACAGAGGAAGAGAAAAAGAGGAAAAAAACCTGTATGGTAACTTCTTCCCAATCTAGACATGGCTCAAGAGTAATTTGCTGCTCGCTATAAGCAATTAGATTGAATTTGCTTTCAATACCACTGTCAAAGGTACAGGGAAGGACTATGTATTCTCCCGCCTTCAACTGGTACTCTTGAGAAACTATGAAACGAAATGAAAAAGTGATTTAGAAGAAGATAGTTAGTAAGGGAGAAAGTGATTATCAATGGGCACTAATTTTCCAATTCACCTTCTCGTGCTCTACGAAAGAATGATCCCTGTTCTAGGTTGTCTTTTGCTATAACTAATTCCTTATATTTGCCTTCAGGATAACGAAAATGTTGAAATCATCATTCACACTCCCTCTTGCAAGTAAACATCAACGCACCAGGAGAGGTCTTCAACAGATAGAATCCAATAGCATTGTATTGGTCCAAATGTTTAACAGAAACAGTTGCTCTCAAACGTATGTTGGGTTGAGATAGTAAAAGCACCACGGGACCTGCGCTGCTAATACGCAGTCTGAAAGAAGAAAGGAGTATTAAACGTTGATCACAAATCGTGGGTTTAAAGGGCTATGATACCTGTACTGGGGATTCTTTCTCCAAGTGCTCTGGTTTGTGCAACCACCTGCTGTTTTACTGTTCCATTCTTCCTGATCAGTACCCAAACACATACGAAGATAAAACAACCAGAGTTAATAAAATGCAGTATTTGTCAATATATCTAACTACGAACCGCTACAGTGACATTTGTCCAGTTTTCAGGAAGCTGAGGGCAGATATAGAGTGTTGTAAAATACTTGACAAAGTCTTGAAAGCACATCCAAAATACTCCATCATCAGCATCCACGATGTCTAATTGTTGCTGTTGAAAGATAAATTTTAAGGAAAATGAGGATGTGAAATTTTCTTTCAGTATTGAGGCTTGAACATGTGTTGGCACATTCACCTTAATAATGGGAGTCCACAGGGACGATTTGTCAGACCAATCTCCATTCCACTCCTTCTCTCCCCAGGGGTTCCTTAATATGCCAAAAACAGTATCACTAAGTCCTCATTTTCCAAATATACTGTGTATTAGTATGTGCAAGGTAACCTGATTTTGATTAGTTGATGGCCCTCTATCTCCTGAACTGACAGAACACCGTATGCATGGTTCTAAAAAGATAGGATACAAGAAATAAGTAACTATCTATCAAGTATAGATCTAATCAGTGGCCTTGGCTGGCAGCCCTGAACTTACACTCAGGATGCCTCGTATCTCTGCACTCTGAGAATCTGAGCGTGAACACCCAACCAAATACCTTTGTGGTGAATATAGAGAATATTAAGCATACTCTTGACACAAGCTTCTCAATAGTATAATTAATCAAGTGTGTAGTACCTCATCTGAAAGTATTGAAGCAGTTTATTCCACAATATGCCCCTCTTGATGTCAGACTGCACCTCGGGCTTTGTGAAATTGCTGCCCAAATAAGTATTAAATGTGTGCGAGTGGTTTAGATGTTTAGTAGAGGTATTTGGGAATATCACAATTTAGTAAAAATAACAAGGAGGAGGAAACGGATACATTTCATGAGGGGGAGCGCCAGTGAGGTCATGGAATGCGTCGCTTTCTGAACCTGATTCTAGAGCCTCATAAGAGCGATGGAGTTTGGCGTAGGCCTTTTCCAGTAACATAACCCAAAACTCATTGCCTTGTGTCAGAATGAGTTAACTTCGTACTATGATGGGTTATGCAGAATTTAAAGAGCATAGTCTATATCCATACAATCAGTGCTGTGGGCATAGATAGGCCTTCCTGATTGATTGACGGGAATCCAGTCATCTACGGCCACTGAGTGCCAACCAACAAAGATGAGACATGACCTGAAAGTATAATCCCTTTACAGAGACCGCCGTACCTTGTGTCCATTGGTTGCCAGTAAAGAACTGAAAAGAATACCTACATGTTCATTTGGTTCTTAACACATAAAATGTTGAAAGGATCTATCATGATCAGATACGTACACGCCAACCCGATTGTACTCAGTGATGTTGACTAAGTTCATGAGCAGGTTGGGATGCAGAGCAATTACTGTATGTATCAGGATAACAAAAAACAGAAAGAATTAGGTGGACAATTCAGAAAGGAAAAGTATACAACTTGAATTGTACCTGAAAGAGGTCCAAGAAACCAGCAGTTTCCCAAGCGGCCCTGGACGATATCATCAGGCTCCACACCGTCTACAAACATCTGAGGTTTCTCACATGTCTCACTCACACGTTTCCACTTCACTATCTCTGCTGCAGTGCATATAAGAGGCTATCAGGACCAACAGAGTTGAAGGGATGAAAGAGAAGAATCACAAGAAAAGAAACTATACATGTATGGTTTTCAGGATGCTTCCAAATAGATGAGGCGGAAGGGGGGAATGCAGGATCGGTCCATTTGGTACCAGTCTTTACACAATTTTGCATAATCCTCTTGTGCTCTTCAGGTAAGTCTCCTTGCTTAGAGTGTTAAAGGTAAGATCCATATTGGGCATTGTATTTGGGAAAGAGGACAAATGTGATGAAGCTTACACAGATATCTGTTAGCTTGACACTCGCAGAGAGCATGATAGAACACTTCATAGGATTTAGATAAGAGTGTGCTATAGATTCTCTGTATCCCTTTGCAAACCTAACAGCAGCAGAATCACCAGGTGGCCTTCTCCGGTCACGGCGATCTGTTCTTCTCTTGAGCGAAGTATCACTATGCCCATGCTTTGGCGACGCTCTTGCGGAAGACTCAGTTTTGGGCTTGCTTAACCCACTGCTAGACCTGGGTTTTGCCTGTTCTGAGGTTCTCTTCCTTTCTAACTTCTCCTTTTCCCTATCCCCACGTCTGTTTCTAGTTTCTGTTCTAGGGCTGACTTCCATTTCTCGCTTCTCAGAAGATTCCTTTAGCCTCTTGCGTTCAGAAGGATTGAAGCCTTGTATGTGGGACTTCATTCTCTGCTCTCTGGCCGACCGTCCTTTTTTACATTCAGGAGCTATCACGACCTGCACATCTGTTGTTTGCTTATTTAGTGGACTCATCTTCAGTAGGCAAACTAAATATTCTATGGTCTGAGACCTCTCCTCTCTGATCACAAATGCCAGTTAAAATGAGATAGAGTAAAGGCACCTTGCATCTTGATGCCCAGAAGGGCAGCGGCAGCATTTCCACCCATGCCCAAAAGTCCCAGTATGCCATCTTTATCATATCCTCCTTGAGGCTCTCTCGCAGCATTCTTTTTCTCTGATATATCAAATAATCAAAACACGGTCACACGAGAAGAACATAACTAGAGAATTAGCTTGTATCAGATCATAAAAAACAATCAGGACGTTTTGACATACCAAGAAGCTTAGCAGCCCCTTGAGAGAACATCTTTTCCAACCTGCAGCTGAGGGCTGTCTATTCAGAAAAGAAAGAAAAAAAACGACAAAGCCTGTAACGTGGCCATTGCTGTTTTCAGCTTTCAGCCACCCACTGGGAAAGCAGAAAACACACAGCAACGAACACATGAGATCATGAAGAGAACATACACGAACACATGTCATACCTATCACTGAGCCCGGTGCGTAGGCCTCTCAGAAGTGAGAGAGAGCAGAAAGCAAAGAATTTTCGCATTGTCTATGATGCAGAGAGCAGAGAATGAAGCCCCCACATACAGGGGAGAGAAGTTTCTTTATACGGGGGGGGGGTACTCACAAGTAAAAAGGAAGTCAGACTGACAACACAAGAACGATGAATCAGTCAGCAAAGTTAAAGGTATTTATTTACTAGTTCTATGGCAACAAATGCAGCTCCGTTCGTAGGGAAGGAGCGCAGCATGCACGGTGTAAAGCCCCTCCAGAACCCTATCCACCTGTAGAACATTAACATTGCTGTAAGAAGCATGTGTTTGCAATTGAATGATAGAAAAAAAGAGTTAGTGTACCCCTCTTGTGCATATATCTTCTTGAAGCACTCTCTAACTGTTCTGTATGGCCTATCGGGGCCATCTGCTTGCGTAGCCATCCTGTTCTTGACAACTAGAATGAAGAACACCATTTAAATTAATGGACTATCATATTATGTTTAACGACACAACTGGACACACATATCCTAAAGGCTTACCATCAAAAGGAAAGGAAAGGGACCACAGAGCGGTAGCAGCCAATCCTCCGCAGAGAAAATTTGATAGCATTGAATTCATACTCGGTGAATTCGTCTTGAACCAGGACTTACAGTACTCATACGAGCCAAAATAGACCTGGTGTATGGTTAGCCATAAGCCTTGCCAAAGTGACCGTGGGCGAGAGAGAGAGCAGAGAGCAGAGAGAATCAAGTGAGATATGGCAGATCAGAGAGCAAAGAGAGACATAACGTATGCTCATCTTCCACAGTTAAGAATGGTGGGCCAACTTACTCCACAAAATGTACGAAACATAACTGTGCCCCAAAACCCTTTGTATAGTCCCAACAGTCCATTTGCTTTGACCACTTTTCTGTTAGATCGATCTGATTAGTTGTCTTTCTGCCATCCTTGAATTCTCTCTGTGTATGCTCTCTGTACCTGATGCAGTCAACAGGCCCACTATATTTTTGTGAGGACGAATCTGCATATTGCACTTGCAGACGTGCCTTGACTTGCTCTATGGGCGCCACTGCAGCATTGTACAATCATGGACGTTAAGAGGAAAGAGCGATTTTGTGCCTTTGAATTGAATGATGTCTGATAGTTCTGTTTGAGGGATGAGAGCAAACCTATAATAACTGATGTCCAACCGCCTAGGGTGCCTGCCAGTGCTATCTGGCCAATTGAGAGTGGTACTGAGGCATCTTTTTGCATGTAGCTCCTAAAATTCATGTAGCTTCCCACCAGCAGCTGTGCCAACTGGCTGTAAGACTCTCCTTGAAAAGTAATATATACTGGTACAGTGGAGGGGGGGATAGTACTGTGTCAATAAGGCTCCATCCAAAGAGGGGCAACGCAGCGCCCTTATAGAGTGCCCTAAAGCCTTCCATTCTCACTGTTGCCATAAGACAATCCAACGGCCCCTTGAAGCGACCATACCCGCCCTCAGTTTGCAAGCGGACCTAAAGATGCATAAGTTAAGTAAAAAGTTGTCATACATCTTTGTCACATGCAAGACAAAGAAACCAAAGGTACCTTGAGTGTGTCAAACGGATGCCCCACCACAAGCTTGAGTGTGTTTCCCATCACCCAGAGTGTGTTAATAATGAAAGATTGAATAACAGATTTGGGGCAATCCCCAAAGGGAACAACAAACCTTAGCCACACCAGAGGACGTTCCGGCGAGAAAACCCTTCAAATCAACTTCTTTGGTAGAGCTGCCCATGGGGGAGTGAGACTGATCAACTTCTGTTTCAAACAAAAACCAGCAACAGCCAGGAAAAAGAAAAAAGTTCTTCACACACTGCCTTGCAGCGGTTGCAATTAACCTAATGAAGGGAATTGTTGATTTTTGGTTGGCGGGTCACACAGCTTGACTGATTTTTCATTGGGGGATTCGTCAGGATTGAAGCCGCCAACCTAACGGATTCATTGAACTGGTGCTCCCCCTTGTCTCAAAGACTGTTCGAAAAGCATGGGAGTATGATGGCTCAACTTTGATATATTCTTAATCTCCTTGACCTCATTCCCTGTCCCTGCTTCCAGAGAAAGCCTTAAGCCGTCCACATTTAGGTTTACTCTTTTCTACTCCCTGATGATCCACTTTTCAGATGCATTTGTTTTCCTCAAGCTGATCTTT
>CDFI01103938.1:0-10183 GCA_000826405.1 Acanthamoeba divionensis | reverse complement strand
TCTCCATCCTTCTCTGCTTCTGCCTCAACTTCTCAGTCTGCGTCTCGGTCAGCCTCAGCCTCAGCTTCTAGGTCTGCTTCTGCATCCTTCTCTGCTTCTCAGTCTGTGTCTCCCTCTGCGTCCTCTTCGAGAGTCCACGGGTCACACAGCGCAAGTCCTTCTACCTCAGTTTCTCCATCTGCATCCGCTTCGGGAGTGCGCAGGTCACACAGCCCTAGTCATTCTCCTTCAAAATCAGCCTCTGCCTCTGCATCAGCTTCAGTCTCTGCCTCTCCCTCTGCGTCCGCTTCAAGAGTGCGCAGGTCCCACAGCGCAAGTCATTCACCTTCTCCCTCTCCCTCTCCCTCTGCATCTGCTTCAAGAGTGCGCAGGTCACACAGCCCTAGTCATTCTCCCTCTGCTTCTGCATCTCCGTCCCTCTCAGCTTCAAGAGTCCGCAGGTCACATAGCGCAAGTCCTTCTGCTTCCCCCAGTTCCTCTGCATCAGCTTCCCCATCTGCCTCTAAACACTGCAGAGCAAGCCATTCTCCTTCTCCTTCTGCTTCGGCATCATCAGCCAGGACTTCTTGCCCAAGCAATGCTCACTTCCTCGATGGAGCTGAAGAATTTTCTCTCTTCATTCTTGGAGGTGACCATGATTGCAATGGAGCCAGTCTTGAAAACGTCCAGGTAGGTTCCCTGATTCCATTCTCATCTCGTCAACAACCGATTTACTCACCACTTCCATCAGGTAAGTCTTGCCCTGGCTATCAACGGAACCATTAAGGCTACTGGTGTAGGTCTGGCTACTGGACTGGATTGCAGTGACAGTGATCCCGAGAACCCGACCATGATTGTTTCTGAGGATGTCAATGTCAATAATGGACAACTGGCATGTGGCAGTCTCTTTGTTAGTGACGACTCCAATGTCATCAGTCCTCCTTTCTTTGGACAATCAGGTAACCAAAACATTGCAAGTGCTCACATACATCAGATCCTAACGAACCAAACTCTTAGGTGCTGGTGTGATTGCAGGCAACATCACTGAAGAAACAGGCTTTAACCTTGATAAGATCGCTGATGAGCTAAGAAACACCATTGATGAGATCTGTGGAACAGATGGTACTGCTGCTGATGTGGGACAATTTGGAGCAGTGAGCTTCAATGGCGATGACTCAGATCTTCAATTTTTCACCGTGAATAGTCGCGACTTGGGATCAGCCAACTTCATCAAATTCAGTGTGAACAACAGGAATGCAGCTGTGGTTGTCTTAGTCCAGGGCAATGACAAGGTTGAGCTCAGTAATCTTGGAATAGATATTGATGGACTCAGTGCAGACAGGATCCTGTGGGTTTTCTGCAGCGGAAAGAAAGTGACGGTGAGCAGAGTTCAAGTGCAAGGTTCTATTCTCACAGCTGGACCATTGCAGATTTCTGATGCCAACGTGAAGGGCACTGTTGTTGCAGAAAGCCTCACTGCTGAAAGGTCTAACTTCCAGGCTGCACCCTTCTGTGCTTGAATTCATGCTGCAGTTATGTTCTGAGCTTGCGCTAGGTTTCTATGTGCCCCTCTCTATGTTTACACTTGGCCTTTATTAGTCTTTTCATTGTATATGACAGAGTCTTAGTCTTAACTATTTATTTAACTTATTTATTTGTTACCTTAGCTATTTATTTGATTCTTTAAAATCATATTATTCTATGCACCTATTATTCAGTGCTACTACATATTTTGTACAAAGTTTATTTACTGTTGATCTGTTTTAAGTTATAACATTTATAGTTCTAGTGCCACAAAACTTATTTAAATAAACTCCCAAGTACATTTTCCTTTAAACTTTTGCAAACAACATATCAAACTTGTTATTGTTGATTAAAATATTTGTGGAATAGTCTGTTGGCAATTTCTATGGTGTCGCCAACAGCAGTGCTGGGATAGTACTTCTGGTCTTCGGTCCATGACTGTTCAAGTTTCATGATGGCACTTGTGTACACCTTTTCATCAAAGGGCATATCAAACTCAAGGCACAAAATTCCGTAGGAAAAAAACAGCTCCCAACGGCTGAAATAGAAATCTGAATACAAAGAGAGGTCAGCTTACTTCAGAACGCGAAGGAACAGATAAGAAAGTGGAGAGGAGTAGATGGAAGGACTGAGAGAAACCTTTAATGAGGCCAGACCACAAGTGATATGCGTATTCGTGAAGACTGTTTTGAGGAACATTAGGACTCCACAAAGTAATTTGAGTTTTTGCATTTAACTCAAAGAGGGAAGCATCTTCCTTTGTCCTAGCCCCTATAAAACATACCAAATGATTTCGATTTCAGTAATACTCCGAGCACGAGATAGAGGTTAGTACTCACTAGCGCGAGCTGAGTTTGTCCACTCTCCAAGTAAGAAGTTGGGTTGGCTTGCAGTGATTAGCTCCATATCTAATATCAGTTCCAGCAGTTTATTGCCTGATGACTTGAATCCATTCAAATCTTTTGCCTTAAAATTAGCAACGAAATTTTCATAGTAGGTAAGGGCCAGGTTGCTGAGACTTTGTTGCATGACAGAAACAAGGTCCTGCTTGTATGTAGCTGAGTTGTTTAATCCCTGTTGACATGATATCAATAAACCTGTGGCAAAATGATGCCGTGAGACTATGTTCCTTTCTTTTCTCCTTGAGTTGGGTTCTAACCTAAAGCTGTGATCACATCAGTGTCATTGTAGTATAGCTTTGTTGGTGCACAGCAGCCCACGATATTAATATTAAAGTTTGGCCTTGCAGCAATTATGCTACCTGATATATTTTATGAAGATAAGCCCTAAGATGTTACAAAGCATGAATCTGAATGCGTTACCTGAAGCGCCTTCTTGTCCAGTATTGCAAGAATAGACGGAATCCAAGAGCAATTTCCAAGCCTTCAATGCTTCTGGGAATACGCTGCCATACCTACAACAGTGTTGTTTAGTTCTTGACTTTCTTTATCTTATATATTATCAGGCTTACCTGCGGACAGTGTATTGATCCACCCATTCATCAAGATTTACAGAAGTTGTTCTCCACATCTGACATCAAAAGTCAGTACTATTGTAATGTATTAATAATAAGGTCAAGAGAGAAGAAGAAATAAATACCAAATCTGAAAGAAGGTCATATGCAATGGGATTGGTGCCAATAGCCTCCATGGTTAAGCCAAGACCTACAATATTTGTGTTTGCAGCCTTGAGAGCCTTCTCTGGGCCTTCATTGACTGCGGGCAATGCACCATATAGACCACTTTCTTGACAGTTTAAAAAGAGACAATTTTAAAATAATTCTAAGATGTCAATGTACCTTCGTCCACCAAAATTGTGGAGCATATTCCAGATGAAGGGTTTTCCAAAGAATGATTTTGTTTGGGGCCATGCTGGTCGTACTTCTGCAAACAAATCCAACACTATCATTTCATCATCATTAACAGCACCTAGAAAGGCCTCAACTTGGGGAGCCTGCCTGTTAATTATGTGCGTTTATCTTAGCTGCAGTGCTCTATTAATCTCTGACAATTCCCGTTGAGCTTGATCCTTTTTTGTGCTTATACCAGAACTGAGGCCTGTTGATGAGGAACCATCCTTGCAGGACCCATACTGCTTTGGGGTCACTATCAGACAATGCAGCATAGATAGACTTGGACACATGGGCCAGATAGGTTGGATCAGAGGAAGGAGGGTCCAGTTCATTAAATGGATCAGCATTATAAAGGTGGTCACTGCCAAAAGCCTATCAATAAAAGATTAACTTTCATGTTAGGAATATGACTGCTTAGACACATGAATGGTCAGGAGGGGCTATACCTCTATTTGCCTCTTGATGAACGTTGAGCCAATTGTTTTGAAGAGCGGATCCGTTGGACTCAGATAATAGGTTCCATTGAATCCTTTGTGTTCAAATTGGATGGTTAATAGGTTGTTTGGTGTTGTGAGAACATGGTCTAATACCTGCGCTCCAAGGAGCTAATTGTGTTATGTTGGCCTCAGGATGCTTGTTTTTCAGTTCATACGGCACATGGCCAGCAAAAGCAGGCAATATGGGGGTCATGCCGAATGCCCTTTCTCTCTCCAGAATATTCTTTTGCAGCTCATACTGATCTTCAATCCAGGCTTGAGACAGTGGACCTTGCCAACCATCAATATTGCCCATCCTAAAGAGCAGAGAGCAGCGATTTAAGAGAGTATTAAAATACAAACACTGCTAGATCCATGACGCCTCAGCCCATAGTAAGTTATGCCAGGCTTTGTTAGTATTGAGGAGACTATCCGAAGAGAGCACCTTTGCCACGGTAGGAAGGCAGGTCCAGAGAAGAAAGAGCTAAGGTCCTCGTGCGTGAGGCCAAGATCTTGCCAGGCCTGCTGCCAAGGGTACTCCTGGCCGACAAAGGCTAGTGGAGCGTTGATTCCATGCAACGCCATCCAGTCAATCTCTCTCTCCCATCGCTTCCAATCCCACCATACTGTAGAATATCTTTAGTTGATTAATGTTAGATTAACCTTTGTCCTTAAGCAATTGCTGTGTGGAGAGTCTGTCTTACCCCATCGTGCATACGTTGAAATAGTAACGAAACTTATAAGGGGATGAAATGGTAACTGGTGGATTCACCTGTGGAGGAGGATCGGGGATGTTGATATTATCTCCCAACCTGAGCGTGGTGAAATGCAAATGGTAAGTACAAGAGAATTTTAGATCTAGCTACGTAATCAGGTAAGAGTGTCGTAGGGTGCATTGTGTCCAGGAGAAAGTACCAGCTTACTGAAGAATTGCATTTCTGTTGAAGATACCAGTAGAGGCCAGACGCCAGAGCAACGCCCGAGGAGGCACGCACGGTAATAATCAACTTACCATTGATCTGATCAGAGGAAGACACTGTAATTGAGTCCAAAGAGCTCTGATCAGAGAGCTCAAACTGGAAGAGTGCCTCATATCCAGGCAGCAATCGCTTCACAAGGCCCTTCACCGCCTCAATCTGAGTTTCTTGGCGACCTTGACAATAATATTATTAAGACAATTCATAACAAAGGCAGTGAAATATCAAAGGGGGAGGCAGTACCTGGCAGCTGTGCGCATGAGTGGAATCTTGCATGCAGGCAAAGAACCACCAGCAGCTATGAGAGATTTAGTTTTTATGGCTTACACTCAGTTCGGTGCCACTTCCAACAAAGGAAAAGGCAACATACCACCCACACGCTCACATTTCCTCCTCGCATGGCTATGGTGATTCCTGTCTGCGGCAGTTGTAATGTGTGGTGTGTTGGAGCTTGTCAGATATCACACACCAGCAAATTGCAGGTGTTAGTCGACATAAAATGATGACAGACTTTGACGGGGGGGGGGATTTTTCAAGCCGCTGTGTAAGAAAAATCTTAATTTTTCTCTCTCGCACACTTCTTTTTGAGTGAAGATCACAGGGCGGAGTAGGGCAGAGATACTACGGTTAGGCATATGTGTGTGTGTGTGTGCAAGCCTTGTGGTATATGGTGACACTCTGAGGGCGAAAAGGAAAGAACGAAAGCAAACATAGTTGGCCAACAATGTTCTCCTTTTTTTCAAATAAAGGGCATCTTTGCAAGTAACATAACTTCTCTTCATGCCAAACTGGAAACTTCCCCACTCTTTTTTTCTTCCTCATGCTTCTCTGCTTTCTTTTCCTCATCCACACTTTTCTGTGTACGCTCGTCCCTGTTCTTATCACTGTAGAGATAGATATTTGATTATATAAACAAATATAATAATACTAATACTAGTGCTCTTTCAACGTCGTCTATTAAAAAGGCAAACAGAATAATAATAATGATAAACAATTAAAACTTACCCATCTTTATCATTGCTCCTTCGACTTCTCTTTGGAGAGTCTCTCTCCCGTTCTTTGCTTCTGCTCCTGCTCCTGCTCCTGCTTCTACGCATGTAAACTTATGAGTTCTTGTTTGCATAAACTGTCCAAGGCGATAAGTCTACCTTCTCCTCTTTTTCTCTTCGCTTCCGCTTTCCTTGGCTGCGGGGGGTGCTTTCTGACTTTGTTGAAGAAGCGTTTGCATCTGGGTTGTAAGTGCGTTTTGAGAGGCACTAATCGCTGCTCCAGGGCCATAGAGGACATCCTTAGTTGGGGCATGAATAGGAGTTTTGGACAAGCTCAATCTCAGCGCTTTGCTTCCAAATACTGTTCCGTTTAAATTGAGAGCAGCCTAAAGAAAATTATAAAGAGGATTTGTTAATCCTCTTAATACATGCTTACAGTATTATGCCCTCAAACATATTATCAGTCTTAAACTCGTACGCTTCGCGGTGTTGTTACTTACATGGGCTTCTTCTGTTCTAGAAAATTCGATGAAGGCAAAACGTGAAGCATGCATTGTATCACCCGTAAGACACAGCTTTGTTACTAATCCCACTGAGCCAAATAGTTGCATCAAGTCATATTCTGTCACCTAGCAATTATGAAGGCAGCAAGTGTTTATTTCCACCAGAGCAGAGGTAGTGCGATTTGAGAGAACAGGAAGTGGAACGTACATTAACATCAATAGAACCAACGTAAATGGTACGACCAACTTTATCACGGTATGCAGGGTCCATGAGCTTAGCCAAGGGTACCTGTGGGACAGTATCCATTATGGCAGTCCGTGATGGCATAACCCTTCATTGTGATGTCACCACAAACGTATGAAATAAGACCATGTTGCAGGGTAGATTGAAAATTTACAAGAAATGGCGGTGACAACAAACCGGATGGTTGAAAAGCCCAAGGTAACTCCTGTAAGGCCATGAGCAATTCTAGCAGCATCGATAGTCATGAACTCAATAAAGGCATATCTTGAGGGATGACTCATATCCCCACACAAACGGAACTGAACTACAGGGCCACAAATGCTGAAAAACTGAAGAACATGCTCTTCTGGCATCTGAGAAAAAATACCCACACGCCGTTGCCGAAATTAGTAAGATCCCATGATCTGCCAATATGCGTGGAGGCAACCGAAGGCTTACCTCGTGGCCTATTCCTGAAATATAAACAGTGCGGGCGATTCTCTCCTGAGGGTTGCCTTGTAGTACTCCATAAGGGTTATATGCATTCATATGTCTCGTATTGGCATACATCATGTTTGTCTGGTAACATACATAGAACATACAGTCAAGTGTTGTTGGCAGTGAAATGACTAACAGCTTTCAAAAAAGTTGATGATTTTTGTTTAAAGAGCAAACCCAGGCCGTGCTCGGAATAAAATATCTGATATTTTTGAGTATCCCCGAGGATCTGTTATGCAATTTTTGGTTGCATGCAAGTTTCTTTTGCACTGATTAATTGATATATGTATATATACATCATGAAGGCAAACAAACAGCAGTCCAGCCCTGTGCATGTATAGGATATCTGGTGGCTGTTTCTTTTTTGTGTTGTGTTTATATTTGGTGTTGTGTTTGTATTGTGATTTGGTGTTTTGTGGAATTGGTTATGTGTTTGTTGGCATATCATTGTTAATAAAAATCAAAACAAAAGGAATTTCGTGGTTTTCGAATAGTTTGGTGTTTTGGGAAAGGGAAGTATTCAAATGAGTGATTTAAACATACCATGGGTGAGGCTGAGTCCTTAAGGATAGGGTTTTTGCTTAGTGTAACTCGCAGCCTGCGTCCATCAAGCTCACTGCCGTTGAGGGCAAGGGCCTGCTGAGCAGCATCTGGAGTGGCAAACTCAACGAAACAAAACCGAGCAGCATAAGCTGGATCCCTTCATGACCAAAATGGTTTTTTTTGGGGGGTTAGTCGAACACAACCAGGCAAGAGAATTTGTTATGAAATGGTTAATAACTAACCCAGCTAATCTCACTTGGGTGACCTGCCCACAACAGGAAAAGAAGCCCGTGATGATGTCCTCTGTGAGCTGGCTAGATAGATTCCCAACATAAATGGTGCGCCCCGCCATCTTGAAGATCAACTCTCAGTTTTGTAACTGAGGTTCTCTCGAAAATAAGAAAAATAGTAGTGGGGGGGGGGCCTGTGAAAAAATTTTCCGTTCCGATAAATCCGAATCTGTCCAGAGTAGCCCAGAAGAGAAACCCCCAAAGGCCAAAATTAAATTAAATTTTCCCTCCGAGAAGAAAACACAAAGAGAGAACAAAACAACAATGGAAGGGCATGATGATTACAAAGATGAGCCAAGACAATTAGCTGAACTTCCTCAAGAGGTAAGGAGGCTTGTTCACTCTTTTTACATAATCTGCCAATAATTATTTGTTTGTGCTTTGTGGTTCCACCAAGGTTCTGCTGAACATTTTATGCTTTTTGGATGTAGACGATCTGGTCATCATGAGCAAAACGTGCACCCTCTTCAGAGCACTCCATAGAGACAAACATCTCACACACAACTTGTGCACTGCTCCCCTCCCCCAATTCATGTAACTCTGTGTGACTCTTACGTGTTACAAACACTTCAGCAAGAACATCAATGTTTGTGTAATGGGCGCTTGTGGAAGTGGAAAGACATCCTTAATCGGCCACTTGCTACTTAGGGTACACATGAACCCCCCTTACAATTTAAACCGTTCTTTGCACCTTAGAGGTCTTCATTCTTTTGCCTAAAAGCTTGGCTTAATTGGGAAGAAAGATGCGGATGCTAATGCGCTCTCTGAACGGTTCATCAGTCTTCACATCAACGGTTGTTTTCACTTACTGCTATTACTCAACTCCTCTCTCTCTCTCTCTCGTTTAGTGACAACAAATACATGTTCCTTGCCACCAACGATACTCAGGAGAGGTACATCACCATCGCCATCACCACTTCATATAACACAACTCTGCCCTATTGATTGCTCTATGGTTAATACAAAATGCATTTAGGCAGATGGGTGTGACTACAAATCTGCACTATTTTCATGTGAGAGGCCACCTTAGGGACGCAAACTATCCACTCACTTTAATAGACACCCCAGGACGGCGCGACTACATTAAAAATACAATTAGGGGACTCGTCCAGGCATGAACGCAATCGCACTTCTCGCTTAATTTCTGATTCCTCTCTATGGTCCACGGTCACCATGCCAAGGCTTATGGCCAACCATACATCTCTCTTCTCTCTCTTCTCTCCCATTTCTCTTCTCTGCCTACCAAGGCTCATATAGCTAACCAAGACCTCACTCTACTACTGCCACAGAGTGATGTGATTGTGTGGGTCATTGATTCTAGGGCTCCCAAAAGAAATTTACACTGCAACGATTTTTTTTACGAAGTGCCCCTTCTTGCCAGAACATTTGGTATCAGCAGAGTCGTGGTAGTCTTTAACATGCAAGATTCGGAGGTATTAGAGGAAAGAAAGCAATGGAAGTTTCAAGTCTTTTTACCAATCATTTTGTTAGGGAGTGGATTGGAACATAAAATTACTCGAAGATCAAAAGCTTTTTGTTAGTAAGGCACTCAAGAACCGAGGAATTCGTCAGTGTATGCCCAATTCTTGCCTTACTCTAATGGCTCTACCTCTTTATACTAATTCAAACTCAATAGCTTCTTTGGTCTTCGTCCCAGTCAGTGCCTGGACAGGCTGGAATCTAGTAGACCGAGCAGAGACATTTCCACCTTCTATTATAGGTAGCTATTCCTTTTATCACGTTGCCAACGTATTCCATTTCGTAGCTAATTCCTTCCGTGTTGAAGGTAAAGATGGTGATGTACGCGAATTATACAAAGGCCCCACCCTGTGGGCCGCGATAAGAGAATCCTCCAAAGGGGCTCTCAGGAGAGATTTACAAAAACCCTTTCTAATGACGGTTGTACGAATGTGGAATCAAAATGAGCAAAGAGTATACATCTATTTTCCACTATCTGTTAATCATTCCTCTGTATGACTGATATATCACTCCACCTCACAGTTGAGGAACAAAAGAGCCACATTGTTAGGCACAGTGTTGCAGGGTTCCCTCAAAGTCAATACAAGAGTCAGACTTGTGCCTCCATGTCCTGACCTGCCGGAAGAATTTGAGGTCAGAATCTGGAAGTTAACGAGCTAGACTTTTCAAACTAAGTTACAAATTCACTTACGCTGTGTTGTGTGAATCGAAAGATAACAAGAATAGGAATAGCAAAGCAGAAACGGGTGCGTGCACCTCCTGGTCATGTCGTGGCTTTAGTTGCCAAGGAACGTATCAGTCTTCCGAAAGTATGCAAATCCAATGGAGGTAAGACAGATAACTTCTAATC
>CDFI01103937.1:0-10145 GCA_000826405.1 Acanthamoeba divionensis | reverse complement strand
TCTCCATCCTTCTCTGCTTCTGCCTCAACTTCTCAGTCTGCGTCTCGGTCAGCCTCAGCCTCAGCTTCTAGGTCTGCTTCTGCATCCTTCTCTGCTTCTCAGTCTGTGTCTCCCTCTGCGTCCTCTTCGAGAGTCCACGGGTCACACAGCGCAAGTCCTTCTACCTCAGTTTCTCCATCTGCATCCGCTTCGGGAGTGCGCAGGTCACACAGCCCTAGTCATTCTCCTTCAAAATCAGCCTCTGCCTCTGCATCAGCTTCAGTCTCTGCCTCTCCCTCTGCGTCCGCTTCAAGAGTGCGCAGGTCCCACAGCGCAAGTCATTCACCTTCTCCCTCTCCCTCTCCCTCTGCATCTGCTTCAAGAGTGCGCAGGTCACACAGCCCTAGTCATTCTCCCTCTGCTTCTGCATCTCCGTCCCTCTCAGCTTCAAGAGTCCGCAGGTCACATAGCGCAAGTCCTTCTGCTTCCCCCAGTTCCTCTGCATCAGCTTCCCCATCTGCCTCTAAACACTGCAGAGCAAGCCATTCTCCTTCTCCTTCTGCTTCGGCATCATCAGCCAGGACTTCTTGCCCAAGCAATGCTCACTTCCTCGATGGAGCTGAAGAATTTTCTCTCTTCATTCTTGGAGGTGACCATGATTGCAATGGAGCCAGTCTTGAAAACGTCCAGGTAGGTTCCCTGATTCCATTCTCATCTCGTCAACAACCGATTTACTCACCACTTCCATCAGGTAAGTCTTGCCCTGGCTATCAACGGAACCATTAAGGCTACTGGTGTAGGTCTGGCTACTGGACTGGATTGCAGTGACAGTGATCCCGAGAACCCGACCATGATTGTTTCTGAGGATGTCAATGTCAATAATGGACAACTGGCATGTGGCAGTCTCTTTGTTAGTGACGACTCCAATGTCATCAGTCCTCCTTTCTTTGGACAATCAGGTAACCAAAACATTGCAAGTGCTCACATACATCAGATCCTAACGAACCAAACTCTTAGGTGCTGGTGTGATTGCAGGCAACATCACTGAAGAAACAGGCTTTAACCTTGATAAGATCGCTGATGAGCTAAGAAACACCATTGATGAGATCTGTGGAACAGATGGTACTGCTGCTGATGTGGGACAATTTGGAGCAGTGAGCTTCAATGGCGATGACTCAGATCTTCAATTTTTCACCGTGAATAGTCGCGACTTGGGATCAGCCAACTTCATCAAATTCAGTGTGAACAACAGGAATGCAGCTGTGGTTGTCTTAGTCCAGGGCAATGACAAGGTTGAGCTCAGTAATCTTGGAATAGATATTGATGGACTCAGTGCAGACAGGATCCTGTGGGTTTTCTGCAGCGGAAAGAAAGTGACGGTGAGCAGAGTTCAAGTGCAAGGTTCTATTCTCACAGCTGGACCATTGCAGATTTCTGATGCCAACGTGAAGGGCACTGTTGTTGCAGAAAGCCTCACTGCTGAAAGGTCTAACTTCCAGGCTGCACCCTTCTGTGCTTGAATTCATGCTGCAGTTATGTTCTGAGCTTGCGCTAGGTTTCTATGTGCCCCTCTCTATGTTTACACTTGGCCTTTATTAGTCTTTTCATTGTATATGACAGAGTCTTAGTCTTAACTATTTATTTAACTTATTTATTTGTTACCTTAGCTATTTATTTGATTCTTTAAAATCATATTATTCTATGCACCTATTATTCAGTGCTACTACATATTTTGTACAAAGTTTATTTACTGTTGATCTGTTTTAAGTTATAACATTTATAGTTCTAGTGCCACAAAACTTATTTAAATAAACTCCCAAGTACATTTTCCTTTAAACTTTTGCAAACAACATATCAAACTTGTTATTGTTGATTAAAATATTTGTGGAATAGTCTGTTGGCAATTTCTATGGTGTCGCCAACAGCAGTGCTGGGATAGTACTTCTGGTCTTCGGTCCATGACTGTTCAAGTTTCATGATGGCACTTGTGTACACCTTTTCATCAAAGGGCATATCAAACTCAAGGCACAAAATTCCGTAGGAAAAAAACAGCTCCCAACGGCTGAAATAGAAATCTGAATACAAAGAGAGGTCAGCTTACTTCAGAACGCGAAGGAACAGATAAGAAAGTGGAGAGGAGTAGATGGAAGGACTGAGAGAAACCTTTAATGAGGCCAGACCACAAGTGATATGCGTATTCGTGAAGACTGTTTTGAGGAACATTAGGACTCCACAAAGTAATTTGAGTTTTTGCATTTAACTCAAAGAGGGAAGCATCTTCCTTTGTCCTAGCCCCTATAAAACATACCAAATGATTTCGATTTCAGTAATACTCCGAGCACGAGATAGAGGTTAGTACTCACTAGCGCGAGCTGAGTTTGTCCACTCTCCAAGTAAGAAGTTGGGTTGGCTTGCAGTGATTAGCTCCATATCTAATATCAGTTCCAGCAGTTTATTGCCTGATGACTTGAATCCATTCAAATCTTTTGCCTTAAAATTAGCAACGAAATTTTCATAGTAGGTAAGGGCCAGGTTGCTGAGACTTTGTTGCATGACAGAAACAAGGTCCTGCTTGTATGTAGCTGAGTTGTTTAATCCCTGTTGACATGATATCAATAAACCTGTGGCAAAATGATGCCGTGAGACTATGTTCCTTTCTTTTCTCCTTGAGTTGGGTTCTAACCTAAAGCTGTGATCACATCAGTGTCATTGTAGTATAGCTTTGTTGGTGCACAGCAGCCCACGATATTAATATTAAAGTTTGGCCTTGCAGCAATTATGCTACCTGATATATTTTATGAAGATAAGCCCTAAGATGTTACAAAGCATGAATCTGAATGCGTTACCTGAAGCGCCTTCTTGTCCAGTATTGCAAGAATAGACGGAATCCAAGAGCAATTTCCAAGCCTTCAATGCTTCTGGGAATACGCTGCCATACCTACAACAGTGTTGTTTAGTTCTTGACTTTCTTTATCTTATATATTATCAGGCTTACCTGCGGACAGTGTATTGATCCACCCATTCATCAAGATTTACAGAAGTTGTTCTCCACATCTGACATCAAAAGTCAGTACTATTGTAATGTATTAATAATAAGGTCAAGAGAGAAGAAGAAATAAATACCAAATCTGAAAGAAGGTCATATGCAATGGGATTGGTGCCAATAGCCTCCATGGTTAAGCCAAGACCTACAATATTTGTGTTTGCAGCCTTGAGAGCCTTCTCTGGGCCTTCATTGACTGCGGGCAATGCACCATATAGACCACTTTCTTGACAGTTTAAAAAGAGACAATTTTAAAATAATTCTAAGATGTCAATGTACCTTCGTCCACCAAAATTGTGGAGCATATTCCAGATGAAGGGTTTTCCAAAGAATGATTTTGTTTGGGGCCATGCTGGTCGTACTTCTGCAAACAAATCCAACACTATCATTTCATCATCATTAACAGCACCTAGAAAGGCCTCAACTTGGGGAGCCTGCCTGTTAATTATGTGCGTTTATCTTAGCTGCAGTGCTCTATTAATCTCTGACAATTCCCGTTGAGCTTGATCCTTTTTTGTGCTTATACCAGAACTGAGGCCTGTTGATGAGGAACCATCCTTGCAGGACCCATACTGCTTTGGGGTCACTATCAGACAATGCAGCATAGATAGACTTGGACACATGGGCCAGATAGGTTGGATCAGAGGAAGGAGGGTCCAGTTCATTAAATGGATCAGCATTATAAAGGTGGTCACTGCCAAAAGCCTATCAATAAAAGATTAACTTTCATGTTAGGAATATGACTGCTTAGACACATGAATGGTCAGGAGGGGCTATACCTCTATTTGCCTCTTGATGAACGTTGAGCCAATTGTTTTGAAGAGCGGATCCGTTGGACTCAGATAATAGGTTCCATTGAATCCTTTGTGTTCAAATTGGATGGTTAATAGGTTGTTTGGTGTTGTGAGAACATGGTCTAATACCTGCGCTCCAAGGAGCTAATTGTGTTATGTTGGCCTCAGGATGCTTGTTTTTCAGTTCATACGGCACATGGCCAGCAAAAGCAGGCAATATGGGGGTCATGCCGAATGCCCTTTCTCTCTCCAGAATATTCTTTTGCAGCTCATACTGATCTTCAATCCAGGCTTGAGACAGTGGACCTTGCCAACCATCAATATTGCCCATCCTAAAGAGCAGAGAGCAGCGATTTAAGAGAGTATTAAAATACAAACACTGCTAGATCCATGACGCCTCAGCCCATAGTAAGTTATGCCAGGCTTTGTTAGTATTGAGGAGACTATCCGAAGAGAGCACCTTTGCCACGGTAGGAAGGCAGGTCCAGAGAAGAAAGAGCTAAGGTCCTCGTGCGTGAGGCCAAGATCTTGCCAGGCCTGCTGCCAAGGGTACTCCTGGCCGACAAAGGCTAGTGGAGCGTTGATTCCATGCAACGCCATCCAGTCAATCTCTCTCTCCCATCGCTTCCAATCCCACCATACTGTAGAATATCTTTAGTTGATTAATGTTAGATTAACCTTTGTCCTTAAGCAATTGCTGTGTGGAGAGTCTGTCTTACCCCATCGTGCATACGTTGAAATAGTAACGAAACTTATAAGGGGATGAAATGGTAACTGGTGGATTCACCTGTGGAGGAGGATCGGGGATGTTGATATTATCTCCCAACCTGAGCGTGGTGAAATGCAAATGGTAAGTACAAGAGAATTTTAGATCTAGCTACGTAATCAGGTAAGAGTGTCGTAGGGTGCATTGTGTCCAGGAGAAAGTACCAGCTTACTGAAGAATTGCATTTCTGTTGAAGATACCAGTAGAGGCCAGACGCCAGAGCAACGCCCGAGGAGGCACGCACGGTAATAATCAACTTACCATTGATCTGATCAGAGGAAGACACTGTAATTGAGTCCAAAGAGCTCTGATCAGAGAGCTCAAACTGGAAGAGTGCCTCATATCCAGGCAGCAATCGCTTCACAAGGCCCTTCACCGCCTCAATCTGAGTTTCTTGGCGACCTTGACAATAATATTATTAAGACAATTCATAACAAAGGCAGTGAAATATCAAAGGGGGAGGCAGTACCTGGCAGCTGTGCGCATGAGTGGAATCTTGCATGCAGGCAAAGAACCACCAGCAGCTATGAGAGATTTAGTTTTTATGGCTTACACTCAGTTCGGTGCCACTTCCAACAAAGGAAAAGGCAACATACCACCCACACGCTCACATTTCCTCCTCGCATGGCTATGGTGATTCCTGTCTGCGGCAGTTGTAATGTGTGGTGTGTTGGAGCTTGTCAGATATCACACACCAGCAAATTGCAGGTGTTAGTCGACATAAAATGATGACAGACTTTGACGGGGGGGGGGATTTTTCAAGCCGCTGTGTAAGAAAAATCTTAATTTTTCTCTCTCGCACACTTCTTTTTGAGTGAAGATCACAGGGCGGAGTAGGGCAGAGATACTACGGTTAGGCATATGTGTGTGTGTGTGTGCAAGCCTTGTGGTATATGGTGACACTCTGAGGGCGAAAAGGAAAGAACGAAAGCAAACATAGTTGGCCAACAATGTTCTCCTTTTTTTCAAATAAAGGGCATCTTTGCAAGTAACATAACTTCTCTTCATGCCAAACTGGAAACTTCCCCACTCTTTTTTTCTTCCTCATGCTTCTCTGCTTTCTTTTCCTCATCCACACTTTTCTGTGTACGCTCGTCCCTGTTCTTATCACTGTAGAGATAGATATTTGATTATATAAACAAATATAATAATACTAATACTAGTGCTCTTTCAACGTCGTCTATTAAAAAGGCAAACAGAATAATAATAATGATAAACAATTAAAACTTACCCATCTTTATCATTGCTCCTTCGACTTCTCTTTGGAGAGTCTCTCTCCCGTTCTTTGCTTCTGCTCCTGCTCCTGCTCCTGCTTCTACGCATGTAAACTTATGAGTTCTTGTTTGCATAAACTGTCCAAGGCGATAAGTCTACCTTCTCCTCTTTTTCTCTTCGCTTCCGCTTTCCTTGGCTGCGGGGGGTGCTTTCTGACTTTGTTGAAGAAGCGTTTGCATCTGGGTTGTAAGTGCGTTTTGAGAGGCACTAATCGCTGCTCCAGGGCCATAGAGGACATCCTTAGTTGGGGCATGAATAGGAGTTTTGGACAAGCTCAATCTCAGCGCTTTGCTTCCAAATACTGTTCCGTTTAAATTGAGAGCAGCCTAAAGAAAATTATAAAGAGGATTTGTTAATCCTCTTAATACATGCTTACAGTATTATGCCCTCAAACATATTATCAGTCTTAAACTCGTACGCTTCGCGGTGTTGTTACTTACATGGGCTTCTTCTGTTCTAGAAAATTCGATGAAGGCAAAACGTGAAGCATGCATTGTATCACCCGTAAGACACAGCTTTGTTACTAATCCCACTGAGCCAAATAGTTGCATCAAGTCATATTCTGTCACCTAGCAATTATGAAGGCAGCAAGTGTTTATTTCCACCAGAGCAGAGGTAGTGCGATTTGAGAGAACAGGAAGTGGAACGTACATTAACATCAATAGAACCAACGTAAATGGTACGACCAACTTTATCACGGTATGCAGGGTCCATGAGCTTAGCCAAGGGTACCTGTGGGACAGTATCCATTATGGCAGTCCGTGATGGCATAACCCTTCATTGTGATGTCACCACAAACGTATGAAATAAGACCATGTTGCAGGGTAGATTGAAAATTTACAAGAAATGGCGGTGACAACAAACCGGATGGTTGAAAAGCCCAAGGTAACTCCTGTAAGGCCATGAGCAATTCTAGCAGCATCGATAGTCATGAACTCAATAAAGGCATATCTTGAGGGATGACTCATATCCCCACACAAACGGAACTGAACTACAGGGCCACAAATGCTGAAAAACTGAAGAACATGCTCTTCTGGCATCTGAGAAAAAATACCCACACGCCGTTGCCGAAATTAGTAAGATCCCATGATCTGCCAATATGCGTGGAGGCAACCGAAGGCTTACCTCGTGGCCTATTCCTGAAATATAAACAGTGCGGGCGATTCTCTCCTGAGGGTTGCCTTGTAGTACTCCATAAGGGTTATATGCATTCATATGTCTCGTATTGGCATACATCATGTTTGTCTGGTAACATACATAGAACATACAGTCAAGTGTTGTTGGCAGTGAAATGACTAACAGCTTTCAAAAAAGTTGATGATTTTTGTTTAAAGAGCAAACCCAGGCCGTGCTCGGAATAAAATATCTGATATTTTTGAGTATCCCCGAGGATCTGTTATGCAATTTTTGGTTGCATGCAAGTTTCTTTTGCACTGATTAATTGATATATGTATATATACATCATGAAGGCAAACAAACAGCAGTCCAGCCCTGTGCATGTATAGGATATCTGGTGGCTGTTTCTTTTTTGTGTTGTGTTTATATTTGGTGTTGTGTTTGTATTGTGATTTGGTGTTTTGTGGAATTGGTTATGTGTTTGTTGGCATATCATTGTTAATAAAAATCAAAACAAAAGGAATTTCGTGGTTTTCGAATAGTTTGGTGTTTTGGGAAAGGGAAGTATTCAAATGAGTGATTTAAACATACCATGGGTGAGGCTGAGTCCTTAAGGATAGGGTTTTTGCTTAGTGTAACTCGCAGCCTGCGTCCATCAAGCTCACTGCCGTTGAGGGCAAGGGCCTGCTGAGCAGCATCTGGAGTGGCAAACTCAACGAAACAAAACCGAGCAGCATAAGCTGGATCCCTTCATGACCAAAATGGTTTTTTTTGGGGGGTTAGTCGAACACAACCAGGCAAGAGAATTTGTTATGAAATGGTTAATAACTAACCCAGCTAATCTCACTTGGGTGACCTGCCCACAACAGGAAAAGAAGCCCGTGATGATGTCCTCTGTGAGCTGGCTAGATAGATTCCCAACATAAATGGTGCGCCCCGCCATCTTGAAGATCAACTCTCTCCTTTAAAAAGAAAAATAGTAGTGGGGGGGGTCCGTGAAAAATTTTCCGTTCCGATAAATCCGAATCTGTCCAGAGTAGCCCAGAAGAGAAAATTAAATTAAATTTTCCCTCTGAGAAGAAAACACAAAGAGAGAACAAAACAACAATGGAAGGGCATGACGATTACAAAGATGAGCCAAGACAATTAGCTGAACTTCCTCAAGAGGTAAGGAGGCTTGTTCATTCTTTTTACATAATCTGCCAATAATTATTTGTTGTGCTTTGTGGTTACCACCAAGGTTCTGCTGAACATTTTATGCTTTTTGGATGTAGACGATCTGGTCATCATGAGCAAAACGTGCACCCTCTTCAGAGCACTCCATAGAGACAAACATCTCACACACAACTTGTGCACTGCTCCCCTCCCCCAATTCATGTAACTCTGTGTGACTCTTACGTGTTACAAACACTTCAGCAAGAACATCAATGTTTGTGTAATGGGCGCTTGTGGAAGTGGAAAGACATCCTTAATCGGCCACTTGCTACTTAGGGTACACATGAACCCCCCTTACAATTTAAACCGTTCTTTGCACCTTAGAGGTCTTCATTCTTTTGCCTAAAAGCTTGGCTTAATTGGGAAGAAAGATGCGGATGCTAATGCGCTCTCTGAACGGTTCATCAGTCTTCACATCAACGGTTGTTTTCACTTACTGCTATTACTCAACTCCTCTCTCTCTCTCTCTCGTTTAGTGACAACAAATACATGTTCCTTGCCACCAACGATACTCAGGAGAGGTACATCACCATCGCCATCACCACTTCATATAACACAACTCTGCCCTATTGATTGCTCTATGGTTAATACAAAATGCATTTAGGCAGATGGGTGTGACTACAAATCTGCACTATTTTCATGTGAGAGGCCACCTTAGGGACGCAAACTATCCACTCACTTTAATAGACACCCCAGGACGGCGCGACTACATTAAAAATACAATTAGGGGACTCGTCCAGGCATGAACGCAATCGCACTTCTCGCTTAATTTCTGATTCCTCTCTATGGTCCACGGTCACCATGCCAAGGCTTATGGCCAACCATACATCTCTCTTCTCTCTCTTCTCTCCCATTTCTCTTCTCTGCCTACCAAGGCTCATATAGCTAACCAAGACCTCACTCTACTACTGCCACAGAGTGATGTGATTGTGTGGGTCATTGATTCTAGGGCTCCCAAAAGAAATTTACACTGCAACGATTTTTTTTACGAAGTGCCCCTTCTTGCCAGAACATTTGGTATCAGCAGAGTCGTGGTAGTCTTTAACATGCAAGATTCGGAGGTATTAGAGGAAAGAAAGCAATGGAAGTTTCAAGTCTTTTTACCAATCATTTTGTTAGGGAGTGGATTGGAACATAAAATTACTCGAAGATCAAAAGCTTTTTGTTAGTAAGGCACTCAAGAACCGAGGAATTCGTCAGTGTATGCCCAATTCTTGCCTTACTCTAATGGCTCTACCTCTTTATACTAATTCAAACTCAATAGCTTCTTTGGTCTTCGTCCCAGTCAGTGCCTGGACAGGCTGGAATCTAGTAGACCGAGCAGAGACATTTCCACCTTCTATTATAGGTAGCTATTCCTTTTATCACGTTGCCAACGTATTCCATTTCGTAGCTAATTCCTTCCGTGTTGAAGGTAAAGATGGTGATGTACGCGAATTATACAAAGGCCCCACCCTGTGGGCCGCGATAAGAGAATCCTCCAAAGGGGCTCTCAGGAGAGATTTACAAAAACCCTTTCTAATGACGGTTGTACGAATGTGGAATCAAAATGAGCAAAGAGTATACATCTATTTTCCACTATCTGTTAATCATTCCTCTGTATGACTGATATATCACTCCACCTCACAGTTGAGGAACAAAAGAGCCACATTGTTAGGCACAGTGTTGCAGGGTTCCCTCAAAGTCAATACAAGAGTCAGACTTGTGCCTCCATGTCCTGACCTGCCGGAAGAATTTGAGGTCAGAATCTGGAAGTTAACGAGCTAGACTTTTCAAACTAAGTTACAAATTCACTTACGCTGTGTTGTGTGAATCGAAAGATAACAAGAATAGGAATAGCAAAGCAGAAACGGGTGCGTGCACCTCCTGGTCATGTCGTGGCTTTAGTTGCCAAGGAACGTATCAGTCTTCCGAAAGTATGCAAATCCAATGGAGGTAAGACAGATAACTTCTAATC
>CDFI01103935.1:0-10524 GCA_000826405.1 Acanthamoeba divionensis | reverse complement strand
TTGTGAAAACCTCATAAATAGACCGCCCAGTCTGGGAATTACTTTGGTTGATAAGACAAACCTGGTGCTTCTTTGGATCTCTCCTTTTCTAGATGCATCACAACTTCCATGAATGATTTATGCAAATTGTCAAAGGTGGGCCTATCTTCAGGCTTAGTCGCCCAGCATGATTGCATTATTCTCTTAAGCCACTCAGGGCAATGATCAGGGATTGGCAACCTCTTACCACCTGCAAGCAACAGTAAATGTTTTAGCTCCTTCTCTGTAGAGATAGTTCTCAAAGCATCAGTATAAATGTAAAGGGACTCACCAAGCACAGCCAGAGCAGCATTTTGAGGAGCAATTCCACTAAATGGTTCTTCTCCCATCATCAGAATCTCCCACATAACAACACCAAAGCTGAGAACAAAGAAAATAGATCGATTGATATGATGACTAGGTGATGGCACTTACGAAGACAAGAGATGTACCTCCAGATGTCACTTGCTTGTTCAAATGTATTGGCGCTCATGAACTCAGGAGGCATCCATTTATAAGGCCCAAAAGCATTCTTGGTGATGTAGACTTGAGTGTGTCTTGATAGGCCAAAGTCTGATATCACAGGGTGGGTCAGGCCTGTACCATCTTTCTTAAGCTATCACAAATAAAACGGATAAGAAATGATGATGTGATTCACATTCTCTTTAGGTCGCTCCTGTCACTGAGTTCTTAACCTACCAGTATATTCCTACAGGCAAGGTCTCTATGCAAGAATCCCTCCATGTGAAGATGCATCATTCCAGCTGATACAGCCATACCCAGGCGTCCTATTGTCAACTGCCAGCCAAAGAAAAATTGATAAACAACTCTTTTCCTCTTATCTCATCTTTCAATCTCTTGCATACATACATACAGCTCGCACAAGTGCACAAGCAAGTGTACACAGTAACAAAATTTCTAGTACATGCACAACAACAGTGTGGCTGTTACCTCATCCAAGACTGATATTTTCTTTTCATGTCTTAGAACGCGGAGCTGGTTTAACAGGCTGCCCGATGGAAGGTATTCTGTGACGATGCATGCATTACCCACATCAGCACAAAACCCAAAAAATTGTAAAGTGTATTGATGTGGTCTCAAATTCCTGGAAGAAAAGAGAGTCGCCATAGTAAGCACCTATTGTGAACCACTGCAACAAGAGAAGGGATGATTACTTCATGATAGCTGCTTCCTGCCTAAAT
Source organism: Acanthamoeba divionensis (assembly GCA_000826405.1). Lineage (NCBI taxonomy): Eukaryota > Discosea > Longamoebia > Acanthamoebidae > Acanthamoeba > Acanthamoeba divionensis. The sequence continues at coordinate 9,304 of CDFI01103935.1, read as the reverse complement.
TGATCAATCTGGAGTGCTGTAAGGGAATCAGCACAATTGAGCTCTAATTTTTTAACAGCAACAGTGCTGCCCCTCCACTCCCCTCTCCACACTTGCCCAAAATTGCCAGTTCCAATCAAATCCATTAATTTCAGCTCTTCCCACTTAATCTCCCAAGCCTTACTATCTCCCGCAGAGAGCCTGGTGAACCTTTCAGTCAGATCATGTATCAGCTCTTTTAGCTTCCTTAGCTGAAGTTTTGCTTTTTCCAGACTCTTAGTCAACTCCTCGATCTCCTTTCTTAGTTTTTCCTTTTCGCTTTCGAGCTCTCTTTCCTTTTGTTTTGCTTGTTCTTTTATCTGTTGAACATCTTCTTCTGTATATTTGACACTGATGCCAGAAGACTCGCTTTGCGGCACATCTGTATGTACGTGAGAGCATAGAGAAACTGTTTAGAGTGCTTGTTCCATCCCTCTCTTTCTCTGGTGAGATTCTTACTGTTCCTTTTAGGAGGAGATACTGCCACTTGCTGTAGTCTTTGGCGACCCATCACCAGAGTAGTGCCTAGCGTGTCCCCTGCAATAAGCCCAGCTAAGCTTGCAGGATTGCCAGACTTTGCTGAAGAGGCAAATTGTAATGTTAAGTTCTAGTACTTAAGGCGAGTATGAAGCAACCTACCATATCTTCCACATGCTCCATCATCAGAATTGGACAGGCCAACTTCTGTTTTGGACCGTTGTCTATGGAAGGACTGTTTCTTGAGGTCCAAGGGTAGCTGGGTGTATAGACTGTCTTGGGTTGAGGCGCGAGGGCTGACTGATATTGGAAAGAGAGTATGACAATAGAACCCTCAATTGTCTCTCTGCTCTCTCTCTCTCTCTCTCGCTCGCTCGCTCACACACACACACACACACACACACACACACACACACACACACACACATGTTTCCCTCCCTCTTTGTTCTCTCAAACAAGAATGATAATTCATTACCTTGAGCTGTGTTTGCTTCTTCCTCAAGCTTGTGCTTGAGCCTTGAGATCTCTTCTTGCTGTTCTTTTGTTTTTCTGGCCATCTCCATGGTTTTTGACTCTATCTGCAAGTTCAAATCTTCAATAAGATTTTTTTGCTTCGTCAACATGTCCTCTAGTTCCATTTTTTCCCGAGTGACAGCTTCCAGCTCTTCTCTGGTCTTTTTCTCTTTTTCCATTCCATCGACATCCTTTTTCTCTTTTTCATTTTGGAAATCGTTCTCTTCTCTCTTCTTTTTATCCCTTTCGATATCCTTTCTCTTCCTTCTTTCCTTATCAAGCAAAATTTCAAGTTCTTCCTTCTCCTTTCTTTCTCTTTCCCATATTTTCCTGTCTTTCTCGAGTGCCTCGAGCTTCTTACGAAGAGATTCCAATTCCCTTTACGAACAGAGAAGCCAAAGTTAAGCAGTTAAATCAAATGTATACACTCTTTAAGGCAAAGAAAGGCATACAGAATCATAGAAACAAGACAATATATCGTTGTCTTCTTACCCTTTGTCTTCTTTCTTTTCTCTTCGCTCTTTGGACCCTTTTTCTTCAATCTTACTTCCTGATCTCTTGGACTCTTGGCGCAATCTCTCAACTTCTCTTTCTTTCTCAGCCACCCTTCTCCTCAGAGCCCGGTTCTTACTCCTGAGCTCTTTGTTGTCTTTAACCAATTCCTGGAGATTCTCACCTGATGCAGTCATTTCGTCGATGCTCTTAGCTTTGATAATGGAAGAACGAGACTTTCGTTCTTTGCCAGCTGAAGGAGAAAGAGATGGGGGACAGGAAGGTCCAGGTGGAATAGACTGGGTATTGAGAGGGGGTACGGATTGAGCTGCAGAAGGAGATGATGATGCGTTTCCTGAGCCGTTGAGATCCTTGGATGAAGGAGTCAAGGAAAGACAATCGTGGAAGAACTCAGAATCAAAGTGGGCTACATGCTTCCTCTTTAAGCCTTTTCTGTGATTTTCAACCTCTTCAAGTAGCTTGCGAAAGGACTTACCCCTGAAGAAGTCTTTGAAGGTAGTTAGCCACAGAGCAGCCTTCTCCCAGTCCTTATATGCAACCCAGTGCAAGCACGTCCATCCCTCAATGTCCTTTTCCTCAGTGCTACCATGAGCCACCTCCACAAGCCTGTTATATTTGTTTGTATCATAGGGAAGATGAAAGATGTCAGAAAGAACAAGAGCCACACACCATCTGAACAAGTCGGTGTGGCCTCTGTAGGCAGCCCAATGCAAGGATGTCCAGCCTTCATCGTCCTTATCATCAGCACTCATCTTTTGTTCCTCAATCAAAACCTTCGCCACATCCATCTGGCCCTGTTGTTGTCATCCATAAGAATATATCACAGCTTGAACAGGAATTGTAAGACTCAAACTGACCTCAGAGCAAGCCAGGTGAAGGGCAGTGCACCCTTCTTCAGTTCTCTCGCGTAAGAGGCTTGACTCATTGTTGAGAACGAACTTTAATATCTTGAGCTGTCCAAGGGCGGCTGATATGTGGAGTGCTGTAAAGTTGCCGTTGGCCTTGCCTTTGAGAGTCTTGTTCTGGGCAACAAGGTCTCTCAATTTGTTAAGGTCTCCCTCACATACTGCCCTAAGAACTGAAGATGATGACATTGAAGAAAGCAGGCACTCTTTCTATCAGTTCTTGGTGTGCCACACAGTTCTGTGTTAGAATGTCCAACCCAGCAAGATAGTTTGATATCCCTCACCCTTCCAGGATGTGAAAATCCTTGGCAGTAAGCCAGTGATTCCTCAAGTTGGTGATCGTGTTATGGTGATGGTTGTGGCTCCTGTGTGGTCACCTAACTTAATTCCTGGGCGCGTGGACAGAAGAGTGAAGAGGAGAGGAGAAAAGGGAAGAGGGAAGGAAATGACAAATACCTGCAGCTGCACTGCAGACATTATCCATTTTGGCCAAGATCTTGCTTCTCATTAGAACTACCTTGTGCACTGCTGCTTATGTTTTCTTTTTTTTTTGAAGTACTGCACCCAGCCACTTTGTGGCAACAGCAACAATCTGTTCACCCATTCTATATTGGAACAGAAGAAAAGGGGTGAATAACTCAACAACGATGCAGATGTTTGAAATCTTTGGCATCTCCACAAACAACCCCAAACATAACAAGAAGCAAAACCTGAAATTCCATGTCGCAACCACCAAGTCATGACCTTCCTCACTTTTGCTGCTGCCCATTAAATTAAAAAACAGAAAAAAAAGACAATTTCATTTTCCAGATTTATCTAGATAAATCGAGAATGAATAAATCAAGAGTCTAGACCAATCGAGCAGTTTCAGGAATCATAAAAGGTTTAAATTTAGAGAGAAATTTCCTTTTTAGGCCTAAATTGACAAATATGAGCAGTCTCACGGCGGCCAATTGTTGGGACTGGGCTGCTCCGTCCCCGAACCGCGGAATCACACTGCCAGACCCATAAGGAGAGAGAAAGAGATAAGAGATAAGAGATAAGTCACTCAAACAGCCAAACATACACACAATTCCAACACACAGAGAGACCCAGTTCAATGCCATTTCTTTCCTTTTAAATAATTCCAAATATTGTTGTTGATTTTTAACGAAGTGAAGAATTAAGAAAAAGGCCTCGAGGCCCCCCTTTGTTGTTGTTGTGTTCACCAGACTGACTGATAGCCGTTAGTTGTGTGTTGCCGCCCCTCAAAAAAGAAAGAAAGAAAGAAGACCCCCCCATGAAATAGAGATCTATGCTTCTTGCTTGATTACAACAAGGTAGTGTTCATCAAATCACCTCACCAACGCTTCAATCTCTTGTTTTTTTGCTCACTCTGCTTTGTTTCGTTTGATTTGCATGCCTTGTTGGGGGCAAACGAAAGGCATTTGATTGATCACACACCACTTATTCAGCATAGCTTGGAACGAGAACTTGGGCGAGTTTCTCTGTCTGTTTTTGATTGAATTCAAAGGAAATCAATCTTATCACCATAACACAACACAGCACACATATTGTGGAAAGAAAAAAGAGGAATTATGGAACACGTGACAGGCCAAAGAGATGAGATCCTCCCTCGCCTGTTTATTTCTGATTTCTGCAGCTGCCGTGATGCAGCAGAGCTCAAAGAGGCCAACATCACCCATGTCTTGACAGTCATGGACGAAGTAACAGCAATCAAGGATTGCCTGTTCACCGTAAGTCAATTCCACCCCCCGCCCCCTTTGAGATGAGGAATTGTGTCTCTTCTTCTGGTTCCTTCTTGTTAAACGATGCATTTTGTTCCCTTTAAAATGTGTGTGGGCAGTCTTTAACACACAAGAACATTCCTGTATCTGATAGCCCCTTTGAGAACCTGCTTATTCACTTCAAGGACTGCTATCAGTTCATACAAGTGGGAATGGAAACAGGAGGCATTATAATAACAAGGTACATATTGTGTTTGTTCACTTCAATCTTGGTGTAATAATAACACAAAGATCTCTGCTCTCTCTCACAATTCCGCTTGGAGTTCTCTCTGCTCTCTCCCCTCTCTCTGCTCTCTGCTCTCTGCTCTCTCTCTCACACACACAGAGAGAGAGGAGAGAGGAGAGAGGAGAGAGGAGAGAGGAGAGAGGAGAGAGAGAGAGAGAGAGAGATGAAAAGCAGAGAAGAGCAGGGAGATTTAAGCAAGCCTTTCTATGTTAACTAACATAAAAATAATGATGATGTACAGTTACTCTGGAGTTTCTAGAAGCGTTGTTGTCCTTCTGGCGTTCGTTATGAAGCTCATGAATATAACCTATGAAGAGGCTCTTAAAATGTTTTCTGCTCGCCGGTATTTCTCGATGAACAGTGGATTTGAGCAGCAGCTCAGGCTTTACGAGCAGGCGAAATACAATGTGGACGAGAAGAGCAAGCTTTACACCTCCTGGCTTTCTAAAATGAAAGAGGATCAAGAACGCACCCTAAAGAAACATAGTAATGTAAAACCATATGAAATATCAGACAGCAAGATAAGTCACAACTTTGCTTATCTACAAATGAAACGAACTGGTAAGGTCTTGTTATTCTTGGAAGGTATTTCTCAAATTCTAATCTTGGACATACTAGGGAACGCTCCTTTGGATGCTGATCAGTTGGGAACAGACCCTGTGGCAGAGAAGAAAATAAAAACAGACATATTTGCCTGTCACAACTGTCGTCGAAGGCTTTTTGTTTCCAACAATGCCATCATCCATGAAAGAAACTCTCTTTCTTTAGAGGTATTTAGGCAACGAAGCACAAGACTATGGAGTCAGTGGAAGAGAGAAAGAGAGAGCAGAGAGACTAGGTTCTTATGTAATATGTTTACTTCTTCAGGAATGGGATTGCAAGCACATATTTGTTGAGCCCATGGCCTGGATGAAGAACGTTGCGCCTGATACAGGCAAAGTCTTTTGCCCATCCTGTGGCTTTAATATAGGTGACTTGTTCTTCTGTTTTATTTTGATGAGACTTCATGAAGATATGTTTTATTTCAAAGCTATGTGTTTTAACGACCCTCGATTAGGTGAATGGAATTGGAGTGGTCTTGTCTGTTCATGCTCTATTAAGATCAAGCCTGCTTTCAGGATCAACAAAGTGATGCTTGTTAAAGTGAGCAAGTCTGGCCAAATGACACAGGTTTATTTTATCCACCAGTGAAAGAACGGAAGGTCTTGAATGAAGAATTGAGTAACGTCACATTGAATTCATGGCCCATGCTGAGTTTGAACGATTGCTTTTTTACTTATTACCAAAGAATGGTTCGAATGGATGGAAGGGGAAGAGTTCATCGCAGCCTGAGAAGAAGGAGGACAAACAAAAGAGCTCTTTCAACTTCTTTGGAAAAAAGAAAAAGGAAGAGAAAGCAGAAACGGTTCCTCCCATCTTTTAATCGTTATAACGACATAATAAGCTGTTCTTCTTCAAGTTTACTCTTTTATGTAACTAAAATGAGGTTATTATAATATGTGGTTCTTCTGTCCCTAGCTTTCGCGCGGCACAAGACAAGTACCGCGAGTTTGCAGTGCTCCAGAGTTGGATAAAACGCCTAAAGCAAAAAAGGACGCACTAGATCGTGTCAAAAGTAAGTACCCTATAAAATATTTGTTTTGTGTAAGTTTGTAAGAAGAAAGCAGAGCTGAAGGCAAATGCTTCTTGTGCTAATATTGGTGTCGCATAGGCCCGGAGCTAGGCTCGTTGGGATCCAACGCTCAAAGAAGAGCTTCCGATGATGACATAAAAGCAACAAAGATTACACATAAAAATGGGTCCAAAGACAGGTAGGTGAATCAATTTTGTTCTCAGTGCTTTCTTACAACAGGTTTCAAGCTGCACAGCGATCTAACTTTCCCCACTTCCATGATCTTTCCCTTCCTTGTATTCCAGTTCTTCAAGCAAAGCAAAGAAGACGCTATCCAAAGAGAAGACAGAGGATTCTAATGCGGAACAAGGGGACGAAGCAAACGCTGGGGAACAGGGCAGCAGTTCTTCCTTCAGCTCGGTAGGCACTAATCCTTTAAAAGCTGCTCTAATTCGTGCTATCACAATACTAAACTAAATTGCAGGATGATGAATCTAGTCCAAGTGAAATAAAGCGGCCTCGTTCAAATGACGTTTTTGAGGACGACGTCTCTCAGGTAAAACGTTACACAGTCAGTGCCGTTGCGCCCACCAACCTTTATTTATGCAATTTTCGTAATATGTAGGTGAGAAGCACATCAGACTTGGACGATAAAACTCACCAATTAGCCCGCTCAAGGAGATTATCTCGCTCCCACCCAGGTAATGTACCTCCCTAACAATTTCAGTAAAACACAACCAGATGATGCGACTTATTATTACAACTGCACAGATTTGTTGGAAACACAAGCCGCTGAAGAGAAGGACGAGAAGGAAGAGAAGGAAGAGAAGGAAGAAGAATCAAAGGATAAAAAAATTAAGAGACACGCCCACAAGTCACATAGTCACAGAACCCATCGGAGTGGTAATCTTTCATTCATGTGAAGTTCTTTGTGATTACTATGGGTGTTTGGAGGAAGATGATTGAGCATTTCCCTTTGATAATGATCAGGTAACAAGAAGCGCTCGGCGGCAAGAAAGGGTGGAGAAGAGAAAATGACCCTGATGATGAAGATGAAGAACGCTCTCAAGAAAAAGACAGATAAGTTCGATGAAGGTGAAGAGGTTTCTGAATCTCCTGCCAAGCACGAACCTCCACTTGCAATCACCACTACGGCGGTAACTTGTCAAACCAATACTTCATTAATGACAGTTGCGACAGTCATACCATGAGTATGTTTTAATGCGCTATATATAACAGGACATGAACAAGAAATTGCTGAAATTGCTGAAATGTATGATACCTTATTCCTCTCATGAGTTATTACACATCACCTTTGGTCTAATTACTTGCTTTAGCGTCGGGTATAAGCGAAGAGGAACAATCAAAGAATTTGTTGATTCTGTTGTACTGCTTGCATTTTATAACAAAGCAGTGTTTCATCTATACGCCTTCTCTCGATCAACCACCAATTTGTATTGGTAGATCCAAAGGCAAAGATCGTAAACAGCATTGGGATAAGCTGCCTCCTGCAAGTAAATCTACATTTATTTAAACCCTTGTATTTACTCTTCTTCTAGTTAATTCCTTATCACGTTTTTAGTTCAATTATTAAATGAGGGAACTGCCAAGAAGGAACTTAAGGTGCAGGAGATTGTGGGCGAAGGGTAATTCTCCCTTTCTTTGCATTTATTCTATTCCACTCAGCATAAGGCTACTCGCTCGGATATCTGATCTTTCTCTATTATCAACTATAGAGGATTTGGGAGAGTGTTTTTAGGAAAAACTCAACTCAAAGTTAAAGTATGGCTACCATTACACTTTAATTGATGACCAAGAATCTGGATTTATATCTTTAATACTATCACTTGTAATCCATAATTGCAGGGCACAAGTCGTGTGGCTATAAAGAAGATGAAGCATGTCAACCCCAGAGATCAGTTTAGAAACTTGAGCGAGGTTTACTTCTTGCGTCGTTGTGATCACCCAAATATAGTCAAATATCTGGCCTCGTATACTGTAGCAGACGAATTATGGGTATTCTCACATTCTATCCACAATGCAGTGAACTCTTTTACCAATGTTGGCTCTCTCATTTGTGTTTTTAAAGGTGGTAATGGAGTATATGGAAGGTGGCACACTCAGTCAGGCCATTAGACATTTTGAGTTCGAAGAATCTCAGATCGCCTACGTCGCTAGAGAGGTTCTGCCCTCTTCCTCTCTGCTCCCCTCTTCTTCCTCCTATTCCTCCTACTCACTTGATTGGGTTGTTACTTTTACGCTGGGAAACAGATGCTTCAAGGCATTAAATATCTCCACTCTAATAAACTCATTCACAGAGATCTTAAGGTTAGCCTCCAAACTCACAAATTAATTCGTTTTTTTTGTTGTTGCTAAAAAAACAAACTGATTGTATCCTCACTTTCATTAATTCATGTAACAGAGCGCCAACATCATGATGAGCACGGACGGAGATGTTAAGCTGAGTAAGAAACGCTAACTCCTTTCTGAGTACAGAGGACAAGAAATCGCTTTCTAAAAAGGGAGAAAAAGACTTACATTTCAATAACAATGGTCTTATTATTTAGTTGATTTTGGACTGTGCATGGATGAGGAGATCAGTGATAAGAAAGGGCACATGGTGGGCAGCCCTTTCTGGATGCCCCCCGAGATGATCAGACGAGAACAGTTAATATTAAATCCCCTTTCCAAGGCTTTATCCCAATAACCTAACCTTATTGTATTGTGTTTGAAAAGGTATGACAACTCGGTGGACATTTGGTCCTTTGCCATTTGTATGTTAGAGCTTGCCAATCGTCAGCCACCAAACAGAAAGTCAGCACTAAAGGTACTTATACGTATCATCTATCTCTGCTCTTTGCCTTCTTTCTCATATGCTGATAGCCAACTAAACCAATGTTGTGCGACTTGACCTCAGGCGATGTTTGTGGCAGCCACAGAGGGCTTCCCACAGCCGTTTAAGGATCCTTCGAAGTGGTCCCAAGATTTTAAGCAGTTCCTTGGTCGATGCCTTGAGCTCGAGCCCTCTCGCAGGGCCACTGCCGATGAACTGCTCAAAGCACGAATCCTCTCTGCTCTCTGCTCTCTCTTTACAGAATCAAACAACTAATGATGCGTAATACTTTTTCTCTGTTTTCATTTTCACACAACAGCACAAATTTTTGGAGTATGCACACACGAAAAAGGCCATGAAGAAGATACTCTCTCACATATTTTTGCAGAACACTATGGAAAGCATGAACCTAGGAGGCCT
>CDFI01103922.1:0-11362 GCA_000826405.1 Acanthamoeba divionensis | reverse complement strand
TAACTGTTTTTTGCCTGTTTTATCAAACAAGTAATGTTGCACCCTTGTTAGAGGAGGATCTTGTACTAATATAGAGAGTTGTGTTATATTCCTAAAAATGTAATAATACAATAAACACATTCAAAAGCCACCATCAACACCTCATTTATACACCCCCTGCCCCAGCATTCAACCATTTTCCTTCCTTCCTTCCTTCCTTCCTCTCTGCCTTTCCTTTCTTTCCTCAGAACAAGCCCAATGCCTTTTTTATGTTTGCCTGTTTCCAGGCAGGGATAGCATTGAAATCCTCCCTGGTGCATTTGAAAGCCTGCTCGAAGTCTGTGTCTGTTAAATATGTCTAGAGAGCAGAGAGGGCACACAGAGAGCAGAGAACAGAGAGAGTCAGTTCAGTTTTTGTTGAGCTCTATCAGAGGGTGTGCCAGAAAAACAAACCTCAAGAGAACCTTGTTCTAGTTCTTGTGGCTTCTGCTGTAGTTCTATCAAAGTGAACTTTTTATTACACACAGCGAGCTTATCCTTCACCAAAATGCCATCCATGAGTTGATGAGGGCCGGCCTATGTTGGAGAGAGAGAACGAAGTATTAGTGTGTTCATTGTTGATACAAAGTATTGAAATAAGATACACAAACCTTTGATCTACTGAAATCCCATGTAAGAAAGTATGATGTGAACTCCAATGGCTCTAAGTCTGCTTCCACATAATATACAGCATCCTCTGTTCTATTTGTTTTAACAGCATATTCCTGACCAGGAACGAAGTGGCATTGATAAGAAAACAGAGTTGACACATTCAGTCTCAATAAGGCCTTACCAAAGCAACTTGCATGCATTGCTTTTTCAAGCCATAGGCCATCTCTCTTCCAATCCATACAAACACTGCCTTTTCAGAATCTAAAATCATGATGTCTCTTAAATCATCCTGGCAAAATTCATCCACATTTTCAACCTTTTGAAGAAGTGTGGCAAGTTAGCTGCAACATAAGGTGATGGTCTCTGGATGAACTGCTGAAAATGTGAATGCCATTCCTTAGGGAATAAAACGTACTCGAAAATGTCCAGAGGCATTTGAGCAGTGAAAGAGGTGAGCATTTGAAATGCATCTCAAAGGACCATAGTTTGCTCTTCCACCTTCAAATAGGTCCCAGAATTGCTCAATCTCTTGGCCTTCTTGTACAGGAATCACTTTGCAAGTATTGCTATCTTGGCGTGTTAGAAATTGGGCAACTTGCAATGAGATGTGTTGCAGCTCCTCTGGTGAATTAGTTCCAATCCAAACATGACAATGGGTATCACCTGAATCAAAAGTTGACAATAGTTCAGAATCTTTCATCTTTAAAACAACCAAAAAGACTCTTTGTCGATATACCTTGATTACGTTCTAGAAGAATGAAACAGTCCTTGGTATGAAGATAAGCAGCCAATGCTGCCTCTGTTTGAACAACATAAACGCTTCCAAATAAAGGTTTGACTTGATACAAAGAGGTAGCTCCATCTTCTTTCTCTTCGCAAGTTTCTGTGCCCTGATGAATAATGATCACCTCGTTGAAGAGGGACATGAAATGAGAAGATTCCTGTTGCAAAGAATTAGCTTTCCATTATAATTGCATACATTATTTGTGTGAAACAACCTTGTATTGTGGAGTATGAATAGGCTTTGCCACGTTATCATGCTCTGCATTCAATTCAATGGTAAGCACTGCTGATTGACCCTTGTATCACAACGAAATACACAGTATGAGTAAATGGTAATACAAAATTGATGCTCATCGTGTCTCTGTGTAGAGGCCATAACTACCTTTTCTAACCGTTTGGAGGTCCTTCCTTGCCAAAAGTAGATCACAAACTTGTCACTGTTGTTCTCTACATATTGATAAAATATTATATAGCTTTCTCCTGCATAGAACTGGCCATATCTGCTGTATGACTCAGCAGATATCAACTGTTTGTCATTATCCTTGACCTTCCATATTTGTTTTGAACCTCTTCCTTTAGTACTGTCGTTAAGTACAATTCCTCGATGCAATATGGGCTCAGCTTTTGCATTTCTCATGTTGACCAATTCTTGAACATCAAATTCCTGTTTGGCAGTTGGTTTGCTGGACTTGGTACTTGAGTTTATGGTGGTCTGTGACCAGCCATTAAAATGTTGCTTGAAAATAAAGGTCTCTGTTCCTTCAGGAACTCGTCTGATTTTTGTCAACACAGGGCGATCAGCTCTTTGCTTTAACAGCACATCCTGAAAGAGATAGCTTCATTAACAATAAAGAGAGATACACAGAGTACTAACAGAAAAAAAAACCTTAGCCCAGTCCATAGCATGTTTTCTGAGATGCTGTGAAGAGCCTTTGCCGATCCAAATAAATAGGCTAACAAAACAATCCAAGACAAAACACTGGTCTGAACGCAGCATTGTTTTGCTAAGCTTTTCTTTAATCAGCTTCTTGCTGTACTGTGTACTTTTTTCTTCACTTAGACTAAAAACATTATAAATAAGTATCAGTTGGATTGATAGTCCTTTGTAAAAATAAAACAAAAACAACAAAAAACAATATGCCACACCCGATAATAAAACTTGATGATGAGTTTTAAGCACCTGTATAATAAGACTGGTGGACTAGGTTTTGTCTGTTTGTTAGGTGAAGGGTTGATTTTGGCCTTGGCATTCAAAAGTGCCCAGAAAGATGTATCGGTGTCATTTTTTCCTTCATCTTTTGTTAATTGGTTAAGAATTTTGTGTTCCTAAAAACATGATAGTAATGGTTGGAGATGGCTTACCAATAATTCTAATGGTCGGCCTGCCACTAAAGTCTTCATCTCTGACGTGTTGTGCAATATCCAGAGCTCTGGCCCTTTCCACTCTGCCACAACTCTTGCCATTCCAAACAAAAATAGAGTCTTTGCTCTCTATAAGAATGAATGAATGCATACTGTCCAATGCCTTGCAAGATAATTCAACTTCTAGAGGCAGTTTATCAGCTCTTAGCATCATACGCTCGTCTCCATCCCGTGCACTCACTAGAAAGGAAAGGAAAGGAAAGAAGAATTCGTCAGTTTTGGCCTTTATCGAGTGACTGAAAAGATGTTGCAAGCTCTCTCTTAAGAAATAGCTGTCTCCCAATAACCTGGCTTAGAAAGCACAGTCTGTGCGGTAGTGCCCTTTTCCAAAGTAGCCAACAGTCCAAAGCCTGACATTTGGCTATTGAGATATTGTTTTGTTGCAGCTGTTTTGACCTGAGGGCTAGTCGTCACGAGAGCTCTTGCGTTCAGAGTTTTTATTGGGTTCTTTGAAGGGGGACGCTTGGTTGCCCCAGTAGTCTGCCTTAGAGATCCTGTATGATTTGTAATTGCTTGGTATCTCATATGGCCAACCATCTCTGCTCCCTGCTCCCTGCTCTCTCTCTCTCTCTCTCTCTCTCTCTCACACACACACACACACAATAATACTTGTGAAAAAAGGTACCTAAACGTGCTGTAGGGGACATCTTTGAACTTGCCAGTGCAAGAACTGAGCTCTGTGGTTTTGCAGTACTTGGGCGGGTTGGTTGTGGAGAGGGTTGAATTGGCATAGCAGGCTTTGTGGAGGTCCTAATCTGTGCAGGGTTCCTTGAAGGCGCTGACGCTTGTCTTGAGGAATTCACAGATGCTTTTGGTTTTGGACTTGTCACTGCATTTGTATGATTTGCTTGCACTTTGCTTGTGCTTGGAGGATTTACTTTGATTCCTTGTTGTGGTGCTCGTGGTGCTGGTGCTGTAGAAGATTTTCTTGGCGTGGCAGCTGGACGTGGAACTGGTACTCTTTTCTGTGGAGCGTTTGGTGGCGTGGGTTGGGTTTTTGTTATTGCAGCAGTGGATTGTGATTTCAGAGTTGGGGTAGTTGCTTTCTTTGTAGTGGTAGTTGCTGGCTTTGTTTTAGATGCTGCAGCTGTTGTTGCAGCAGCAAGTTTCGCTGAAATTGGCTTAACATTTGTGGTTGTTGGTCTCTTGGTTGCTACAGTTGGCCTAGATGAACTGCCCTTCACAACAGCCTTTGTTGTTGCAGACTGGCTTACTTGTGGGGATGTCTTTGATCTGATCGTGCTGCCTGGCACTGGTCTTACTATTGGCTGTAAGGATGCAGATGGAGCTGTTTTCGCTTTTGTTGCAGTAACTGAAGCGTTGGTTGGTTTGTTCAGCACATTTTTCCTTGCAGATGTGTCCTTCGAAGGGGTGCCGTTTGCAGCTGCAGTTAACTGGCGCGCCACCTGTGTCCCCCCTCTGATGAGGGAAGATGGTTCTCAACCCTCTTGACAAGATAGATAGCTATCATGTGCACAAACAAATTCTCTTACCTTTTGTTGTTTGCAAGAGCTGTCCTTGAGCCATTCGTGGAACTCATCCCAAAGTGGCAGTGATAAAACAAAACAGAAATGAGCTCATGACCAGGGCAGAGAGCATGATGGGGGGAAGCTCTAGAGTGATCTGGACAGATCAAGAAAATTAACGAAACGAATTAACCAATAAAATTCAAATAATTTCTGGGGTGACCATATTTTGATTTTAATTCGATTTGAGCTGAAATAAGGCGCAGCTCAGGGTGGAGATTGAGATCTCTTAAGAAATATTAATTTCCTATTATGATATATCCCATAATAGTTTTTGGCGTTGGACACGGCGGCCAATAGGAATCTTGACACAATTTGATTGATGTGCCACGGAACTTAAAAATATTGGAAAAAAGGATGCAATGGTCATCTCTCACCTCGCCCTTCTTTTTTCTTCTCTTCTTCAAACCATTTTTCCAATAACACACCCACTCCATAGCTCTGTGGCCTGGCTGGACCATTACTTGACCTCAATTCACTGTTGTGTGTGTGGGGGTGAGAGAGCAGCAATAGATTTCTTTGGCCAAGGCCAAGCGCGGAGTTCTGTCAGGGAATTTCTTTGCGCCGTTCGCTGGGAACAAATTGAGACCACACAAACACCCGAGTGTGGCCTTTTTTTTATTTTGTGTGTCTGTGACAAGAACTGAGTGAGTGAGAGCCAGGAGCAGCCATTATCATGATAACAAGGAGCAAGACAAAGGCGCTGAATGAGCGCAAGAATGACTCTATGCAGGAAGAATCAGAAAATACTGTAGGCGGAGGCTCTAAGAGGAGGAGAGGCTCAACATCAAAACAAAGGGCAAGCAGCAAGAGGACAACCCAGAAAAAGAGCAGCAATTCCACTAACAGTCACAAAACTGTTGCCTCCACAACAAGGAAGAGGCGAGCGTCTTGGAGGATAGAGCACTATGCGAATGATGAAGAGATTGAGGAGCTGGACGAGCAAGAAGAAGGAGAACAAGAAGAGATTCCACAAAGAGGCTCCAAGGTACCTAACCCCCCTCTCTGCTCTTTCTTTTATCATCATCCTAAAAAATAACATTTGTTTTTAAAGGGACATGGCGGCAAGAAGAGTTCAGTGCACTCTTCTAAAGAATTATTGCCAGCAAAAAAGAAGAGAAAGGGTTCCCAAGGCAGAAGTAGCAGTAAGCAAAGACCCAACAAAACCTCAACAAAGAAGAACAAAAAGGTATGTTTTCATTGTGCCCCCTCATCCCAAAAGAAAGAAGTGAAGACAAATCCTTCACATTGCTGGCCGATTATCCCAAAAAGGGTTTATCAATGATTCAATTCTTGCAAACGATATTACACCATTTGTGGAATTGGAAGAATGTTGTAATTTGATTTTCTCTCTTCTCAAAATTCCCAACAAAATGAACCACTTCATGCACAGAGCTTAATTGTACTTACTTGAAATATAAACTGCTAAAATAACTCAGGAAAGTGAGCAATCTTCAGATGAGGGTCTCCAAATAGATGAGGAAGCCTCTGCTTCAGAAGCGGAAGATATAGACAGTGAGAGAGATGAAGAAACCATTGAAAGAAAGGTAAGAAGAGAAAGGCAGACCCAAAGAACGTTAAACACAAATCGAAAAAGAAGAGAGGCAAAAGCTGCATCAGTGAAGAAGAAAACGAAGATACCAGAGAAAGTGTCATAGAAACAAAACGAAGGTCCAAGAAAGAGAGGGATGTAGGAAGTGCAAACGAAGACCAGAGTGAATTGGATGAGAATATTGTTAGAGCAAGTGAGGATGCAGAAACCGAGGGGGCAGAAGCTTTGCTTGGCCTCGCCCAAAGCCTCTTTCTTCTGGGCGCACAGCCTCTCCCTGAACCTACTGCTCCAGCTACTACTATTCAAGTTGCATGTCCCTCTCCACCAACTATAGGTAGGTTTCCAATGCGCTCTTCTTTCGATATCTTAGATTGAATTATAATTCCGTCCCTTTTCTTTTCTATCAACTCATTTCAAATAGGTACTAGGGGAACAGATCAACCAAAAGTTAAAGAAGAGGACGAAGACCTGAGTCATGAGTCATTGTTAGATAAACATGAGGTCAAGCAAGAGGCAGATGATGTGATTGCTCCTCCTGCGTTCCCATTCTCTCTGATTGCGAAATGTGAAGACCAGAAGGCATCTTTGGGATCTCAAAAAGTAATCGGAGCACACAATTGACAAATATTGAATTGAGGTTTTAACCCACTAACAAATGATAAATGTAGGGATCTAAGTTGTGGAAAAGATCTTCTATTCATGCTGCTACGGCATATTATATATTCTATCAGCAAAGATATCAGCAGCTGAAGGTAATTGACTCCTTGGGGACGAGGGGTTTGGAGGTAATCATGTTCTAATTAATTCCGTGTGATTGTGCAGTGCTTGTCTAAAGAGAATGCGCTGTATGCTCAAAAGTATCTGTTACCTCTATCTCTGGACCCCACTCTCGAAGCACGCATTCTAAAAGAGCGAACTTTCGGCGCGAAAAAAAAGCAGCAACAGCAGCAAACCAAACCAAATCAATCTCTTGCTTCCAGGTATGAAAAGAGTCCTTTGCAGAGCAAGCAAATGTACTAAGGGTTTCTCTCCACAGCTTTGGAGTACCTTCTGTCTCTGCAGTGGTTGGTAGACCTGGTGTTTTGCCACCTCATATCTCTGGAAAGCAAATTATATACCCACGTCTGTCAGCTGAAGGTATGCTGGAAATTTCGAATACCTTATAATTTGTTGTAAAAGCTGATTCATATTTTCTTTCCCTAATAGGCTTACAAGCCGGCCAGATTCCTCAGCAGTATTCCTTTCCAACAAATACTGGCAAGTATACTGTTCACAATACTAGAAATATAACAATGGTGCTAATCCGCAATTCAGGGGGAAGTGGGGGACAACAGAAGCCTTTGAACTTTATGTATTTGATGCCAGGCATTTCCATTCAAAACCCTGCAGCCCCGATTCAGCGTCTTTTTCCAATTACTCCTCCTGTCCGAGGAGCTTCTGCCCCCTTTTCTGTCCAACCTCAGAGCTCACATGTCACAAACCAGCCTAATGCAGCTTTATCAATACGACCCACATCACCTCCAATTCAACGCTCTGATTCAAAAAGCCAAACTCCTCTTCAACAAATGCCAAAGCAAATGGTTCTGGGAGCGCAAGAACAGCAGTTGGCCAGAAAGGTGATCCCAGGACCTCCTACGCTAGTCCAGACCAAACAGCCACAGCAGGCAATCACAACAGCTACCGCCACACAAAAACATCAGAGCTGCATAGCAGCTGATAAGGCGTCTGCGGGACTAAATCAAGCTCAGGACGCCCTCTCTGAGGCCCAAATAGGGGTTCCGTTGGCAGCATGGGCTGCTTCAGCGCCCACACACAGCTCGTCGCTGCCATCAGGTGCGACTGGGAATGGTGGAGGAGCGCAGCAGCAGAACACATATGGACATGTGGCGGCTGCAGCGGCGGCAGCTGCTGCAGCATTGGCTTCTTCGAGACAGGGCCAGACGAAGGTTCGAGAAGCCAAATTCACACGTGTTATTATACACCCATCTGGTGCAACCTCTTCTTCCTTTCAAGCAAGCGCCACTAGACCACAGAAGATCGTCTTCCAGCAGCCATCAACTCAGACCACCATGCAACAAAAATATCCAATAGCACAAGCAAAGGTGCCCACCCAACCGCCACAAGCAGATCAAAACTCTCAACAACCAAGTGCCTTTTCCGAGTCTGTACTGGTACAAGCTCTCCCTGCCTCCCCTCCTTCAAGGGATATTGATGGTGATGGTAATGATATGTGACTGTACAAACCTTAATACCAAATAAATCGTTGATCAACAAGGTCTTTAATGCAACAGATTGTTTTTAGTTTCTTTTGTTAGCAATGAAAAACAAAAAACAAACAAAAAATTTAGTGTTTTTTATAAAAATATTATTGAAAAATACCATTTTAAGGAATTTGAAACAGCTAAGGCCTGTGGCCCAATGGAAAGGCGCTTGACTACGGATCAAGAGATTCTGGGTTCGATCCCCAGCAGGCCTGAATTAATTCTTTTTTTTCTTTTTCTTTTTTTTACTTGCAAGTGATCATCAGAGCCTCTCTCAAAGATACCAACATATGTTGCGCGTATCATCATATTCAAATATATATACATACATCCCAATGTAGTGCAACTCCTGAGCACCCAATTTCTCTCTTCAAAACGAAATTGTTCTCTTGTGTGTCACTCCACGCCTGAAAGACTTCTTTCTGATCAAAGCCCAGTTATCTTCTTCTTCCCTTCCTACGTCTAATGTGGATGCATTGTTAGAAAAGATATGTTTGACCATCCCTTAATTATCTCACACCTTTCTACAGTGAATGTTGAGTCTGATCTGCCCAGAGACAGACTCTGATTCCTTAAGAGGTTCCAGACTCCACCATCGATCGCTTCTGTTGATAAAAAGTCTGGGAGAAGGAAACTGAAGGCATCCCATATGCTCCTCCACTCCTCTGGCGCTGCAGTCCCACGCAGTCAGAGATAATTTGTTCAGCTGTTTGCCCTGCCCAGATTGATCTTCTTGTGCTACTAGGCTATCCCTCCCCACAATCCATAAGCACACATCATTAATCACGGAGAGAAGAAGGATTTGGAGAGCATATAACTTACAAACAAAACTGTTCTTTCCATTTGGGATTCAGGTTCTTGAACACAGTCTTAGTAGTGTACTGCTTGTCCCCATATTTTACAACAACATATGGATTGCTAAATCCTAGTAATGTTATTGATATGATAAATAGGTCTGACAAGAAAGTTTCTGCTAAGAACAAACTCACCTCTCTTATCTTTGGCAACAAGGTTTTTGGCTTCAACTACTAAGACGTGGAATAGCTGATATCAGAAGTTGAGGACTCCATGCATCAGCAAAGTATATTACAACAAATAGAGAATGGCATACCTTCGATATACAGGGCATATTGACACGGTGTCGATGGTGGTGGAGAGCTAGGTTTAGATATCATATGTAAGGAAGATGATGAAGGAGATGAAGTTGTGAGCTCAGCATTGATCAGGCTTTCAGAATTCAAGCAGGAATGAGAAGAGGGATGTGACAATGAAGCAAGATATGTATGTTGATCATCTTGTGACTGACTTGTAATGGTGTGCCTCTGTTTCTTTTGATTTTTTTCTTTGGATTGGGCAAATTCCTCTGCATTTCCACCACAACAGTACTGTTCTAATAGGATCTTCTTGTGTTCTAGTACGTTTACAAGATTTCTTTGCTCCTTGACCTTTTCCAATAGCAGGGCTAATTTCTCCTTCTCTTCCAGAAGAGCTTTGCTAACGTATTCCAGCTCTGCAAGGAACAAGAGAAAATGAATTAGGTGCTGCCAGGAAAAAGCACTCCAACAGAGTACCTGCTGCAGTTTTGTACTCTGTAGTTCTAAGGAATTTGGGTAAAATGCTAGTGGTGATGAGCATGCATATCGATTTCTGCGCCTCATCAAACATAGTTTTAGTTGGTGACTCCAGTTTGCCCTTGATCTTTTCACATACACTTTGTTCAATGTTTATCTGTTTTGGAGTTTCCTGTGAAGAGATACCATTTGCAAAAGAACATTGTTACCACAGAGGGCAAGAGATCTGACTGCAACTGCAATAAAGATAGACTTACTTCAGAAAGGAATTCTTCATAGATTTCTTTTGCAGAGTCTCTGAATTCTGAGGCTGTAGGACCAGTCTGCTCCAGACCCACCTCTGGAAAGTTATCCTTGAACTTTTCCACAGATGAATAGAATTCCAGGTTCTCCAGGCAGAAACTTTGCTCCATGAATGTCTTCAAGATGTCAGTGAGCGACGAACTGGACAACAACTGGTCAAGAGATGGATCTGGCCTGCGCCTCTGGTAAGACTCCTCACTGAGAAAGTGGTTGAGAGGTAAGAGAGGTTTACAATCGACAATGCTGTTGTACAAACCTGTGGAGCTCTGTAGAAGACCGTACAACTCTTCTGGGATATGAAATATGTTTGCTGCCATCAGACTCATCATTTTCCAGCTCTTGTTTCAATCTTTCTCTATCAAGGAGCCTTAAGATCTCTGAATCTGCCTTACCTCCTTCCTGTTCCTGCTTCTTGTCCCAACTGCCAAACACTCCCCAGCTTCGTCGTGCCAAGTTTCGCCAGTCTCTTCCAGGAGACTGGCCTTGTGGCTCTATAAGCGTTGATCTCCTAGGCCAATACCACGTCTTCTCTCTCTTCCTTTGTCTTGGTTTTTGTGCAGGAGAGCATTCACTTGTTTCCTTCTCTGTGGATTCGCTCATTTCCAAATCAATACAGCTGTTGGGTCTGGGAGTGAGAGAGTCCCCCTTCTCAGAGAAAGGGGATAGTGGCATGGGATTCATCTCTTCCTTTGTTTTTGCTTTTGCTTTCTCTTTGTCCTTTTTTCTAAGGTCGGATGGGCACCGGTTCTGGTCAAATCCATTCATTGAAGACTCTTTGGGCTGATCTGCCTTTGGTGCTTCTTTATCTGGGGATTCTTCAGTGTGGCCACTGGGAGTGGTAGTCTTGTGACACCTTCTTCCGTGCCCCATTTGTTTCCTTGTACTCCCTTCTTCCTTTGGATCCAGTGTTTCTCTTTCCTGTTTCAATCTGCCCTTTGGTGCCTTCATACAGTCAGAAGAAACAGTAGCTCTATGCTCAAGGAGGGGGTGGTTCTTAGGCTCCAAAGGTGTACTCCTACCAAACAGTTGAGGATCAGAACGGGAAGTTCCAGATTTAGGGTTCTTGTCTTTACTCATCTTTCTTCTGAATCCTTCACTCAGGAAGGGTCCTGTCCCCAGTGGTGCTTCCTTTTGGGCACTTGGGTAAGGAGTGGGCTGAGTTCACTCTTCGTTGTATCACGTAGGGACCCCCAAAACCACATACTATTTAAGGCAACAGTCTGCAATTAAGGAACTCTCCAGTTGTTGTGAGAGATCGACGAAGAATTATAAGGTTTGGGATTTACATTATCCAGATGATGCAAAACAAAATGC
>CDFI01103916.1:0-16174 GCA_000826405.1 Acanthamoeba divionensis | reverse complement strand
ACCCTAACCCTAACCCTAATTACCAATGATTTACCACAATAATAAGCAAAATGTAAAACTGTTTTAAAATGAACTCTTTCATATCATGTCTCTAGCGCTCTTCAACTGCTTATTATCGGTGTGTACTGGAGTCCATGTATTATCTCATGCTCAGGAAAGGCCTCACTGTAGATAAAGCCAAACAGGTACCTAGAAAGCTATTTTCTGTATGTGACCCAATCTTAAGAACTAACAATGCCTCTTGTTTTAAAATACCAAGGTGTCGTTCGCATTAAGAGCACAAATGATTGAGATGGTGAACAATGATCTACACTTTGTAGCTTCCCTTAGCGGATCCGATATTAGGCTAATTAAATTGGCATGCGAGCAGCTTGCATACACTTCTGTGAAGCATAGCAAAGCTGGTGGAGATCGTATCTTCCCAAATCAGCTTGCTGAAGTGAAGAACCGAATTGACAAGATTGGTAATTACCCGCTTCTCTCTGATCCAACAATGAAACCATTGACACACTATTTTCTCTACCTTACCCTTCACAGAAGCCACCATAAAGGAGGTGCCCTGTAGTGACGAGCGTTCTAGCGCGCCACCACCCCCTCTTGATCTAGATGATGGATCTAAGGCTGATTATCAATGGGGCCTTCATCCTTTCTTTGAGCGCCTCATACGCAGTGAGGATGTAGATGGGCTAGCTGGATGTCCTGTAAAGCTGCCCAAATATGTCCCGGTCGATATGCTCCAATTACCAGGAAAAGTGACCAACTTTGAGGAAGCTGTAGCTGCCATCCGCTATTGTGACAAAATGTGCACACTGCTTTCTGTACAGACACACACAATTAGAAATACAAACTTCCTCAAGTGCGCCCTTATAGAGCACACATTCACTCAGGTAACTGTTCATTTTCAGGATATTAGCTTGTTTTCTTCTGACACAATTCTTTCTTTCCCACCCAAGGTTGTGCCTGTCCCCAAAGGGAAAAATAGCCCTGTGTACAGCAGCTGTATCTGGGCAACGCCAATTAGATATGCATTGCAGTTGGATATCTTGATACTGTTGCAGAGGATAATTGAGCATTTCGCATCTTCAGCACTGTCACTACAAGCCACGCGCTCATTTGATGCTGTGCGAATCATTGTGCCTGCTTGTATTGCTGCCATCGCTGATGCTGCCATGCGCAAGAAGGCTACTGATATTCCCTCTGAAGTATGACACACATGACCATTTTTTCACATCTTATATCAACATTTCGCTAACTCTTTACCTTAGGTAAGCTTGCATCTCATGGGCTATCAGGGAAAATATGGTTATGGTTTGAGCACGGGCAAGTTTGCAGACCAAAGCGAAACAATAGAAGTGCATACTGCCGAATTGAACATTGCGCGTACTTCAGTACTAGATTATTTTGCAGACCAGGCAGACGATATTCCGCAATCGAATCAGATCTTCTGCTGGGAGAACGGCATGATTCCTGAAAATTCTACAATCAGATTACTGGAACAAATTTGTGATGAATTAGGTTCGTAGCTCAGTGAAAAGAGTTAATAAGAAGCTTCACACTAACTTTAGATTTTTTTTATTGTTGTTTGCTATCAAAGCATTTCCGCAAAACGACATTCATACCTATGTCTCTGGTGAGCAATACTTGATCGCGAAGAACTATCCTGAGTGGGTGTGCTATCGCGACATAGCTTTCTTCTTCAAGTATTTCATGAACACAGAAGAAGAAGCATTTCCACCTCCTGGAAATTGGATACAAAAGCATGTCAGCCTCAAGTGGGTGTTTGATCAGGGTGAATATCTTGTCATTGCATTCAACCAAATGGTATTATACTGTAGACCCAAGAAAAAACCATTCACCCACCGCTTTCCGTCAACCGCAACACCATCTTTCCTTACTGCACCTCATTTAGGTATGTGGTCCACAACCTTTACCAAAAATCGGCTTGCTTAGTTTTTTTAAAAAACAAAACAAAGAGATTAATCAATTTTATGTATTTGCATTCCACAGTTAATACGGAGGATGATGTATTACACATCAAGAATCTTCCCAATTTTGAAGATGCCTTAGGACAAAGAGATTCTGAACTCTTAATATCCTACCTTACCGTGCCTTACCTTCGTCTGCCTCTTGTATTGAGTTTCTTTTCTACCGAAGATCGCATACACTCTTTAAAAAGCAAACAGGTATGATCTGCCGTGTCAAATTATTTATGATTTCTTTGAACACATGTTAATGGATTTATGTTTCAGCTGCAAGATGTCCTAGACAGTGTCCTCTTTGAACCTGGTTGCTATCTGCCCGCTTATCTTAAAGAGGAGCCTAAGGAAGTGCCAACAACCAACCCCAAACTTTTAGCTACACCCTATGGAATGATGATCAATGAGCTACATCGATCACCTTTTGGCATCATCGAATCGTTGATAAAGCTGTTGAAGTTTGCACTTGACTTGGTATGTTTTGCCATGAGTTAACAAGCCTTTTAAAGCGTTCAACTAAATTATCATCTCCTGTTAATATTTTCTACCAGGACACATTCACTGTTTATTCCAGCACAGTGGATATTATTTTATATGTTATTCGCACCGCTGCTCGAGTAAGTAACTACATTGCGTTTATGATTGACCATGCCAAAGGGCGTCATGAATGTATCTCTTCTCCTTTAAGAGATGTTGTGGTCACGCCCACAGTCTTGTCCATACTGGAGAGAGGTCAAGACGACTTGCGCTCATTGATGAACGGTCCTGTGCACAAAATGCTTGAGGCCTGGTGTTACCAAGCTATGAAAGCATGTCAAAACAAACAAGATGATAAGGTATTTCATGTTAATAGTTGCATTTGCTTAGTCATTTTGACTTACCTTATTTTACTGTTTTTAAGGTGGTGGACGAAAATTCCAGGATTGCTTGTACATTGCACTCACATTTGTTGCTACTCTACCGTAATACGCGTTTGGAGGAGCTCAGTGAAGATATTGTGAGCACTATTTTGTCAGCTTATATCTTCTTGACTACCCGCCATACGTGGAACATGAAATTACTTCCCATCCCTGAGACTGAAATATTTGAGCTTCTCCAGGTAATATGAGTTTGCGAATATTTCTGCTCCGCCAAGAGTAGCGTTCTGCTCACTCGTTACTCTTATGTGCTATGTAAAGGTTACACGTCGCAAATTGATTACCTGGATAAGGCGTGCAGGGCAACGCACATTGAATGAAGTAATGGAAGCCGCTGTGCGCGTAAGTGCAGGCACAGGTATACGCTTGAGGGAAAAGGGTGAAGCGAAACATCACATCAGGCGGTGGGCTTTTATAGATGGAGATCGGTCTGTTGGCCGGTTCACAGTAGCTTCCTCAGCCGATCAGTCGGATTCACAATACCGTGGTAGGATGAATTTTATCGAGCGCAAGTGGTCTTTTTGCATTTTATAAATTAACGCTTTCTTTCCTAACAACAAGGCGATGAGCAGGTCGAGGTGATCAGCAATGAATTGGAACTTGGAGTGGAAATAGATCTGCAAACCATCCAACTAACGCTAAAGTCATCGCATCTCAAGGCTTTAGATAAAAGTATTGCCGCTAGGCCTGACGTATTACAAATCTTTGGCTCCCATTCAATGCAAGCTGCTACGGTTGAAAGTGCTGAGCACAGGTAAAGTTGTCTGGAGGACTAATCTGAACATGCTTTTTTTTAACTAAAATCCACGTTCAACTTCTCTGCCTGATTTTCTTGCGCAGAGAATGGGTCCGACTTATTGGCCGTGACCACGACCTACAGTTCTGGCGTACACCCGATCCACGAAGTGACGTACAGGTGCTTGACCGTGATTATGTGCCTGGAGAGCTAGAAGAAACGGAACAATGGATAGTGCCTCTCTTCGAGCCGGTCCGTTTGACATACCTTACAAAGCCTTTTCCCCTTCAGGTATTGTTCTTCTATTTCAACTTGAAAATATCGTTTAATAATAAGTAACTTTTGTTGTTGCAAAGATTTGTTTGCCGGAAGAGCCTCTACCTGCTAATGCGGAAGTCGCCTACATGGTTGGCATACATCCAAAAAAAGGTGGCACCTGGAAGGAAATATTTGTTTTTAAGACGCTGGGTATTGTGCAAATCTTTAACGTGATGTCTCACGGAAGACGTTTCTACAGGTATGTAACGCTTCAGGGACTCGTTCGCAATGTACCCATTTGTCAATATTGTTGTCTCCCTAGCATATTAACTCCTCTTTTCATGCAGATCCCTGGAATATACCACAGACGTGCACTTTTCCTTGCGAGATATGCAGCCTTCCACAAAGGATCGCATGTTCGCTTGGCCTAAATGGGAGAGGCATGGCGCAGGCCACCCCTATGCTGAATATCCAGATCCTACTTCTGTTGTTATTATCCGTGATAAAAACCATCCTGACAATATCTCTGGGTCGGACGAACAATTTATTCCTTCTCGTCTATTATATGGTATTGTTCCATCTGCTTTGCTTGATACTCATCTCTTTTGGCAAGATAAGGTTAGTTCTTTCGTATCTTTCTTTTATTGAACTGCCTCACAGCACAATAATTAGGTGACCAACATAGTACTAATTATTCACCTTGGTTTCTTATAGAACGACAACTTGCGCGGCTATCCAACGGAAGACAGCCCTCACACCATCTTCGTAGAGCTGGTAAAAGTCGCAAAAATGGACTGTACTCATACACCTGGTGTGTGCGCTCGTATAACGCGAGTGCCAAAATTCAAGAAACAGTCAGACAGCATGGATATCGACCAAGAGCAGAAAGAAGAAAGCAAGAAATTGCGTAGATCATTAAAAGACGATAGAAGAAAAGCCAAAAAAACAGTTGATGAGCAGGAATTGGTGCTTGTTAATCTTCTGTATGCCCCAAAGGGCACAAAACTGCACAGTCTTGCCCGCTTGATAACAAGGTTAGAAAAGCTTTCCTACGTCCTAGCATGGACTGTGGAAAAAGATCTGTCAAAACCTTTTAATATCGATCTAGTTGAACTGCCTCGCTTGAAGATGTCTTTCCACGCCCGCACAGATTCTGATGGCATTACACGTCTCTACAGGTACCTGCTAAATTTTGATTTTTATGAGGACGTGAAAATTGGTTGTGCCAACGAACTAATATAATTGTCTCTTTCAAATGTAAATAGTGTTGATCACGTGAATCTATTCGTTACTAATGCAAGGAGCGATCTTACGAACCAGCTTATTCGGGGAATTCCTCATTCTGTGCTTTTGTCTGATCCGAACAATGTATGTATCTATTTAGGTGGTAGAGCTCAGCATTATTCTAACGTTGCAATGACATAGGAAATACTTGTCCTAGTACCATCGATCCACCCTGTGCGTCCGTTTATCGGTTCTGCACCGTTTTCCACAGAACTTGTTCTGGATAGGACAGATGAAGAGTGGCATGAAAGTTTAGACACGAAATATTACTTATATCCAGTGCATGTATCGTTGTCATTTATGTTTACTCCTACCCTGGCTTCCGCCTTGTACCTCATGCTGCTCCGTCTCCTTCATAGAGGTAAGTCGCTTTTAGATCAATAGTAATTTTATTAGCCGTCTTTTTATTCACGAACACGTTTGTTGTGTCTTTAAAAAAATACCAGATTATGATGAAGTGTTCAAGTTAGTAAACGCAATAGCCACAGACACAGCATTTTCAACCGAGGAAAACCACATTTTTGGGGTTTGTTATTTTACTTTTCCGTTTTTTTGTTCCTTCAAATATAAATGTAGTTAATCTTAATCCCTAAAAGGCTCTTGGAGAAGCTGGCAGAGATTGCCATCCTAATGCTCATTCCTGCCGCATAAAAATATCTGCAGTTACCATCGATAGCCCTGTCGAGTGTCCCTGGGATATAACAAAGGAATTTGCTTCTTATGCAAGCAAGGTCAAGCATGTCTCAGTAACTTGCCACCTTCCTCGCTCTGAAGAGTTGCAGATTCTTGATGAACAATGTATCACGGATGTTAGTGACCCCCGCTTTGATCCTCGCGTTTACACTGAGTACGAAATTATTATGGTAAAAAATCGAATGGTGTACTTGCGCGCTCAAGAGGCTGGAGAGCAGGTAAATGCTTCTTCTGTTAGATACCACGTCTAACAACAAGTAATGCACAAAATAACCTTAAGTACTTTATCTTCAGTGTGTGGATTTATTCCTAGTGCCACGAATGGTAGATTCGGGATGGCCATATCATAACGACCTTTCAGCATTGGGCTCGTCGGCAAAAGATTGGCAAAGCATTAGCGTTGACTATGCTGCTCCTAGACAGATATCCGGCGTCATGGTTCTAGATTTGGCTCACCAGTTCTGGCCAGAAAACGAAACGATGAATGGAAGTGCCCTTAAACTAGGGTTCCTGTTTTTGTATGCCCTGTTCACAGGGTCAATCAAGTGCAAGATAGGCTCAAACGATGATTCACATGATGTTGCCACTCTGTTGTTGCAGTTAATGGCAGATAAAAGGGATCACGGTTTTCTACCTTCCATCTTAAACATCCTGTCGCACAATCCGGCTATGTGCCAAAGGTTGCCCAAGGTACCACGAAGATACCGTTCTTTAGTTTAATTCATGTGTTTACTGACGAGTGACTATATTTATTTATTTACCACAGTTCGAGGACCGCAGAAAGTTGAAAAACGAAAAGATCAATGGATGGGTTGATGACACTGAATCTGTCTCGCCCATAGACGATCTCTTTTCATTGCTTGTGCCTATGCTTGTGATGGAGGTATTTTTTTTAATATTAACCACATTCGTGAGGCACTACCAAGTCTTATATGTCTTTTTCAGGTCGAGGGCATGAATTTGCCTCCCGAATCGTGGGAGCACTTACCCCCACCACTCCTTAACGCGCCTGTGGTTGCGGATACAGAAAGGTCTTGGGTGCTTCCTGTGCTTTCAGACTTCTTGTGCGACAAGCGCTATCTTCGCACTGTCTCTCCAGAGGATGGGCTTGCAGACCCTCAATTGATCTTGGACGATGATACCAGAAATGCTTTTGCTGACAATCCTCTCAGCCCTCTGGGTCTAGATAAACATATCAGCTTCTTAGCAAGGGAACTTCTAAATAAGGCGCCTATTACTGATCAACTGCCTTTTGATGTTTCTGCACACCCTCAGGTTTGTTTTAATTGTTTGTTAGTTAGTTACATTCATTAATTTATTCTCATTTATCTTCCATAGGCCAGGTCTGCTGTGGCTATCTCGATGATGGAGAGATTGGAACAGGAAATGAGACACTATGCCGAGCTACAAAATCACGGCAAAATTGCAAAACTGAAACTCTTGCTTGACCAGGACATAGACGCGTATGCCAGAAAGGATCCTGATGCCATGCCTTTCCTAAGCGAAGTTATAAGCCACGTGGAGCAAATGATTGACGAGTTGCTTGTACTTCGAAACAAAGACGCCGCTTACATTAACAATGCAATTCCTTATGTTGTAGATCGTGCAAATGATGTGCCATTGCCTCCCACTGAGCAATTCACTCTATCCAAGATTGATGATATGGAAATTGAAACCAAGGAAAAGGGGAAAGACAAAGACAGACCTGTCGAGGATGTTGCCGCAAAATACTGTTTCGTTTTGCAAAGATATTGTGGTCAAGAAACCCATATTTGTAAGTTCCTCTTGTCTCTGTTTCTAATGGCCTTGTGCTATGCTGTGTTGACGACTAAACCTCAACAGGGTTGGACTATTTGGTTGGATCTCTACTATCATCGAAAAGCGTTTGGGATTTACAGAAGCTAAACCCATATTTTGGTGAATCGCAAATAGATCATGTTTATGATGTGATTGCAGCTATCATCCTGCATGCCAACCGTATTGGCCAAATTAACAGGTAATTTGTCGCGAATAAGAATATCTTGCGCATTTTATTCACCATATATATACGCAAATATGACAGATGTCTATCTGATGCGCGTGGGCTACTAAGCTTGCTCACTATGACAAAGGGGATATCAAATGAAGAAGCTTTCACACCTAATCCGGCCCTAATTGCTGGGCTCATACAAAAGGTATTAATTACCCTGCTGAAATCTAATTGTATATCTCCTCATTTCTTATTTTACATCAGAGCGAATCTTTGGCACTCAACTTGTCCACCAAAAGATATTACATTGACCCCGAGGCAAACCACCGAGTTTATGGTGCGCAGTTTTCTTTCTTCAAATTTAATGAAGTCTATCTATTACTCCATTCAGTTCTCTCTTACCGTGCATATCACTTTCATACAACAGATCCTCGTTTCTTGGTGTTTGAGTTCACGTGGAACATCATGCTGCGGGAAAGGCAAGTAATTATGGTACGTGAGTTTATGGGAGCCATGAAAAGTAATAAGTCGATGGTGAAGCAAATGATTATGGGTCAAGGCAAAACCACTGTCGTTGGACCACTCCTTGCCCTTATGCTTGGCGACGGTCAATCTCTTGTCTGCCAGGTATAGTGTTGGATATTATCTCTCTGTGGAATAACAATTTTGATTTGACTTCTCTTTTAAACTTGCATCTGCAGGTTGTTCCTCCAGCCTTGCTGGAATTTTCAAGAAGTGTAATGAGATCAACGTTCTCTTCAATCATGCACAAGCGCATCTACACACTCCATGCCGACCGCGCCTCAAGAGTTGATAAAAGTTTGTATAACAAGCTCACTAATTCAATTCGTGCAAAGGGCGTTGTTATTAGGTACGCCTTTTACATCTACTTGCCTTTTCTTTGTCCACACTTGAGGACTAAATTTTTCTATTCCCTCTGCAGTACTCCCACGTCTATAAAGTCAATAATGTTAAAGCTCTTAGAAATGCTACATTTGATCGAGGACGAATCAGGTATTTGCCTCATTTAGCTTTATCCGCTTAATCATAAAGATCAGAAGTGATTTAAAATCTTTTTCTTGTAGTGCCTCGTCATCCTCAGATGGAAGTTGACGCCAGAGAGTTGGCCAGAATATTGCAGCTTTTCAGAGAGGGAGTCCTTATTATGGTTTGCACCTTTCTTTTATATCCACCCATTTAGTTGCCCTTTATAACTTATATCATTCTTTTGATAGGACGAAGTGGATCTTATTTTGCATCCTCTCAAGAGCGAGTTGAACTTCCCAATTGGTACCAAATTAGATTTGGACTTTAATCCTTTGAGATGGAAACTTCCTATTCACCTTTTGGACGCCATTTTTTACGCGGACAGTGGCTATTCGACTGTATCTTTCAAGGAAAGCAATCGGGCTACTGAAATTCTTGAACAGTTAAAGGCAAGTGTCTCTCAATGTTGAACATTCCCCCCCCCCTTCCTCCTCTTGTTCTTAATCCAAAATTCTGTGCAGGTTGTAGTGGTTGATGGCTACAAGCACAGGGCGCTGCAGCGCAGCCCGCACGTTGTCTTGCTTAACCCACAGTTCTATCACAAACGTATCAAGCCTATTATGAGCCAGTGGGCACTTTTGTGGCTTGAATCTCAAAACCTTGCTGGTTGGCACCTTGTCTCCTTAGAATTTAATTAGTTTTTCTTGCCTTCTCAAGTGCTAACTCACAAACTGCTTTGTGTATTTATATTTTTATTAGGTCTCAATGACAAGCAAATTATTGAATACATTCTCGCAGAAGATAGGGAAGAATTTAATCCAGAATTAGCCGAATATGTCCAGAACAACCTTTCACCAAAGCATAAAAAGATGTTAAATCTTACTCGCGATTGGCTTAAATCATTCCTTCCTCACATTTTACAAAAGGTATGCATTTATCAACCCTCTTTGCTTCGTTTTTAATTTACAATTTAAGTTCTTATCTTGTGTGCCCCATGTAGATTGATCGTGTATCGTTTGGCTTACTGAGCAAAGCAGACTTCGACAGAGCTCTTGCCAAAGACCCAAACATGCCGCGTACACGAGCCAAGCTGGCAGTGCCATTCGTTGGCAAGGATGTGCCTTCGGAGTCGTCAGAGTTTGCTCACCCTGATGTTATCATTGGATTGACCATTCTGGCATACAGATATGAGGGTCTTCGTTGGAGTGATTTTAATGATATTATTGCAAACCTGCGCTCAACACTTACCCTGGAGGTTGGACCCTACAGCGAAAGAAAATCAAGCGTGAGATATGCCCAGTGGGTGAAGGATTCTGGCGGCAGAGTCAGATCTAGCAATTATCTTCCGGATACAAGCAAAGGCAAGCAGAAAATTGACCAGGTATCCGCAATCGTCCTCTCCTTGTTACTGCCGAATCTATTTAGCACTAAACCATCAATTTTCAAAAAAAAAAACAGGATCAAGATGACGAAAACGAAGTTGTTCCACTTCGTCTGTTGAAGCGCTCAAATGAGGAACAAATGATGAAGCTGTTCAAACTCCTTCTCAAATTACCTGATCTTATACATTGGTACCTCAATGAGTTTATCTTCCCTGCTTACATGCGCCATCAGGTATTTATTGTTCCGATGCCGAAGTAGCATCCAGTTGCATGTTCAACTGTCTGACTTTTCTTACCGAAAGGTTATAAAACTGAGTGAAAGCGGGCAAGCTCTTGGTGGAGAAATGCTCTTTGGGCGCCGTATTGGTTTCTCTGGAACTCCCTCTGATTTAATGCCCATCGAATTAGGCCCTTGTGGCTATGAAAAAGGTTATACGTTTGTTATTATGCAAATAATTGATATGCCACTATTATTATTAACTCTCACTTGGTATCCTATTCACTCATCAAAGGTTCTGACGGCTTAATGATAAATTATCTGACAAATCCGGATATTGTATCCTATGAATACATCGAAGAGGGATGGAGCGTCAGGTCATTGCTCAATCAAATCGCCAACGCTGAACCTCCTTTCCATGCTCTAATTGACACTGGCGCTCTCATCACTGGCATGACCAACTTTGAGGTCAGTATTCTGTCGATGGTTTGATCTTCGGCATAACCTTTGTTGAATCTCCCCCCTTTCTCCTCGCTATTATTATTACATTTTAGGTGGCCAAGTATTTGCTAGATAATGGTTTGAAGAACTTTGAAGGAGTCGTATTTTTGGATGAATTTGACAGAAAAATGATACTCGTGAGAGCAACCAGTCGTGTACTTAAACTTGCCCAATGTGGTATCAGTGACAAAAAGAGATTCGCTTTCTATGATCAGGTAATGGTTTCCCCAGTAAACAATTTAGAAACAAACAGTGTGATGGGTCATAAGAAGTCTGTCGTGTTCGGTACCATTAGAATTGAATCCATTTTTGATCTCAGGTACACACAACTGGTATGGATATCAAACACGTATTGAACGCTACAGCAGTTTTGACTCTTGGAAAAGATATGACATTCCGTGATTATGCCCAAGGTAACCCAAACACCCGTCCTTTAAGCGGAGACAATGTGTAAACCGAAGTAAACATCTCCTTTTTATTTCTCTTTTAATATTAGGTGCCTTCCGTATGCGAGGGATAGGCAAAGGCCAGACGATTTATCTCTATGTAATTCCTGAGATTGAACGACTAATCGCTAGGGAATTGAAGGAAGCGCAATTATATGATAGAGGTTTGTATTTATACACAAGAGTTTCTTTCTTCTTTTCTTCATAGAAAACATTCTTTTTTTTGGCTCTGGTCAGTTGTTTTCCAAAAATTCCGTTCTTTTTCACGATTCTGAAATTCTTTCACATATTCCCTTTTTATTTATCGATCGTATACGTTCAGTGCCAAAGAAAGAAAAGGAACACAATCCTTTTGAAAATGCGGAAACTGAAATTAACATAGCCGCACGAGATGAGCTAAGAAAAAGTTTTACGAGGAAACATGTGGAAGAAAATGACTTGCTTAGCAATAGCGTTGCGGTTATGGATAAAAAAGAAATTAAGCGCAAGAGAGAACATGGAGAATCAGAAATCAGCGAGGTTTTGGGCAACCAAAATACTGACATGCCTCCTTTAAAGCGCAATAAGTCAATGAGAAGAGGTTCGCATAACTTATATATATTCATATTTTGGTGCCCATAGAAAGAGCCATATACATCAATCTGCTACCCAATTTACATAACTTTTCTATCTTTATTTCTTTTACAACTTCACTCAACAATTTGAAACTGATAAATTATTTATTTATTACTAGTTTTAGAAGGGGACCGAAAAGTGTTGGTCGATGTTGCGGCGTGGCTTGTTATTAACAGCATGAGGTCGGAGCGGATACAGTTTAATCAGTTGTGTATCCAAAATGTGTCTAACGTGTGGCGCAAGAATGCTTTCAAAACTCTTCTGACACATCACAAAGAGTGAGTTTCCCCAATTTCCTTTCATAACAATACAGCCCTTACATTTATGTTCTTAAAACTTAACAAAAAAATACAGATTTTCAGTGGCATCAAGGCTTGAAGACCCACACTTGAGGCGCTCATTGCAGGTGTTCCGCGAGCCCATTGATTTTTCTGTAGAAGCTTGTGTGCCAGTTCACAAACCCTTCCATGAAACGATTGAACAGAGGATACAGGTACTTGCACGTTGAATCTTTGGCGGCATTGTTATATCTTCTTCACAACAATTAATATTCGATGCTTAATTTTGTGTCAGGCGCATTCGGATCTCGTGTACGGCGAGGAAGAGTTGGCCATTGTTGCTAAAGTGCGGGAGTTAGTACAAAAGAAGAAAGCAACGAAGAACGAACAAAAAGGAAAGGAACTGGACGAAACCGAAGAGGGAAAGAAAAGAAAGCAAAAAGAGAAACGGAAAAGGCTGCTCGCTAGTTCGGGTCACTTCTTCGACGCAGAGATTGTTCAAGAACAAGAGCAAGAACGAGAGCAGCAGCAGGAACAAGAGGTAATGTGTGTCTTCGAACGAGCTTCAGTGGACATCTTATTTAAACTGTTCACTTCTGCCAATAATAGCAAGAACAGGAGATCGAGATCGAGAAATACGTGGACCTGGCCTACAGCCGCGACCAAGAAGCACCCACTCCCTGGCCCTTCGCCTCTCTTAGAAGCCGCGACACTGTGCCTCAATTTTACCCATGCAATGAATTCCATCTTTATAAGTAAGTTGTTCTCGCCATCCTTACTAAGCAGTGTAAAATGAAGTTGATGCACCGCAACTAAAACACAAACCCAATTCCAGGCGTCCTCCACTAAGCTTCGAGGATTATTTGTTGGTCTCCAATAATTATTTCGACAAGAGATGGTCTGGTGCACGACGAATCAAAAATGTTGTAATGGTATTAGAATGGCTACCTGCGGCGTCAAAGATAGGAATCATGCCTCCCAATTATCAGGATCTTACAGATAAGCAGGTAATATCCGTAAGCACAGCACCGTATCCATTCGTTCGACTCATTTCTTGTTCATTCGTGTAGGACCTGGCTTTATACAAAGCATTCCAATTATTCGATCATGATAACAGCGGAGATTTGAATGAGAACGAACTCCTTCAGCTCATTAAATCTGCTATTGATTACCTTCCAACCCCTTCCTCTGAGGATATCAAACATTTAATCAAAGAATTTGGATCTGGGAAGGAAGCGCTCAACTACCAGCAGGTGAAGAGATTTTTGCAGAGCAATGTGCTAAGACCAGAACAAAGTGGAAGATACTTTGTATCTTTATCTCTGGCGGAAGCAGAGACGATACGCCGTATCATGCACATGCGTTTGGAAAAGGATATCATTGGTAAGCCTCGTTTCTCAAAGAGAGAAGAACAGTGGTGTTACATTCACGGACTGAAGCTAAGTCCACTGTTCTAGTAAAACACTAACTCTTTGTTTTTATTTTTAAAATAAGATCATTCTGAAGTTGCCATTGCACTGAAGTGCGTAGCTGCAGACAACATGCTCATGGATGTTTCTCATAGGTACGTAAAAATAATTGTGTGTGTGTGTGTGTGGGCTGGTACTCTTCTTACCCGATCATTTATAATTTTAATTCCTTTTTCATGACATGAAGATTTGTGCAAGCGCCGTTGTATCAAACAGAGGCAGCTTATCATTCGTTGCGCTTCCTAAATTGCGACATGTACTACAAAGAGCCTCACATTGCCATTCTTCTGCGAGCTTTACAAAGATGTACTCCCAGGGAGAGACAGGTGATCTTGCTATTTTCCTTCTCACTACCACCTTTCGAGTTTTTTACATTTGACGCCTACACACGTAAAATTAATCCAACCCACATTTGTATATGTATGTTCAGATATTCTTTGAGCGCGTCATTGGTTGCAGGCGAAGAATGGCGCGCAAATGGGAGGAGACACCGTTGGCTAAACTCTTTACCCTGCCCGATGAGTTCCATTTACTGAAACAGAGGGGACAGTCCGTTCGGATCAGGTATCCATGCTCCCCAACTGTGCCTAAATTCCCAGCCCTCTCACGTAGAGTTATATCAGGGAAGCGATCAAGGCGCGCGGCATGCTGCTATACGACGCATTCCGTCTGTTCGACACAAATAGAAACGGTCTTATCACTGCACCAGAGCTTTGGGGTGCCCTGGAATGGCTCGGCGTTGAAGCCACAGCCAACGATATATTAGACTTCATGCGTACAGCTGACAAAAATCAAGACGGGTATGTCGATTATTATGATTAATTTTGGTTTTTTATAATTTGGGTGGTGGTCCTTCTTGCCCGGTTCGTACAATTCATAGATTACTCAAATTATGTTTTCGGTGAACAATTTGCAGATGCATCGATTATCGCGAGTTCCTTGAGATGGTGCGCGATCCCGACGCCAAGCTCGAAGACCTTGACATGGAAAATGAGAGCCAGGAGATGTCAAGCCCACAAAAGGGGAGCGCAGCCTTCCAAGTTGGCAGTATCAAACCGAAGGGCGAAGATGAACTCAGAGAACTCAAGGTATTATTATCAATTCCTTGTTGAACGCGCTTTGCTTGGCATCTCTTTTACAACTGGTGTATGTGCTTTTTTTTGTTTTACAGGAAAAGCAGCAAGCGGAGGAGAAGAGGTTAGAAGAGGAGGAGCTCGAGAAGGAGCGGGAGTTTGAACAGAAGATAAGACGAGAAATAATCGAAGAGGAAGAAGAGTTTGACAGAACCCAAGAAGGAGGACCGAATCCGAAGATGATTGGGGTGATTGTGCTTGCCTCATTCTTCTCTTCTTCTTCTTCTTCTTCTTCTTTGTTTATTCTTAGTACTGACTGCTGCTCTTCCGTTGGCCCAGGACGGCTGCATAAAATATGACTTCACCCGAGGCAGGAGACCTCGAGAGATGACCAGCAGGTAAGATCTACCGTCGTACTCTTTAATTCACCCTTCTCGATCGACAACTAACCACTGTTGCATCCACAGAGGAGACATTGCCTTTAAAACTGAGTACGATAGAAATTACCTCAAGGTCTACAAACAAAGCATGCTCTTCTTCCCCGTACCATTTGCTTCAGACCAACAAGGTATATATATACTTCCCAACACCACAACAATTGTTACTGTATGTACACACAGCTTTTGTAACACACACACACACACACACACACACACACACACAACGCAGGTATAGGCAAGAAGCTCAATCAGTATTCTGTGACTCTCGAAGTCATGTTTGATGAAATGCCCGAAAACTTGCTCGCCCTCTTCAGCACTGCCCTTTACAACGAAAAGCTCGGCAACGTACTACCGCACCATCCTATATCATTATCATTATCATTATTATTATCATTATTCTGTTCTCCCATCAAGACTGCTCTGTCCATTCACTTACATACGACGGCGCATCCTAATATATGTGTAGGTCTATATGAAACGGGACGGCAAATTGGGAATGCGAGACTCCTTCCCAGCCGTCGAAGGCAGCGAGCTCGTGCGCAACAAGTGGCACGTTGTCACAATTAGTGTTGACTGCCCAGCTGGTGTAGTCAACGTCTTCATAGACGGCAGGTTTGTAGCTGCCCACTCACTGTTGCTGCTTTGCTGTTGATGACCATGCGCATCACCCCAACACTCACTGGTTTGGTGGTGCACACACGCACGCAGGTTGGGCACGACTTTATTGTCTCCAGACATTGCGGTGATCGACGGAGATTACTCAGTATTCAAACAGATCTGTGTGTTTGGAAGCAAGGATCCCGCAGAGAGCATAGGCGGCAACATCAAGGCCCTCTGGTTCGAAAACAGGGCCTTCACACTGACCGTACGCATATGCACTTGCTTCATTGCTTTTTGCAACACTACACACACACACACACACACACACACACA
>CDFI01103915.1:0-16182 GCA_000826405.1 Acanthamoeba divionensis | reverse complement strand
ACCCTAACCCTAACCCTAATTACCAATGATTTACCACAATAATAAGCAAAATGTAAAACTGTTTTAAAATGAACTCTTTCATATCATGTCTCTAGCGCTCTTCAACTGCTTATTATCGGTGTGTACTGGAGTCCATGTATTATCTCATGCTCAGGAAAGGCCTCACTGTAGATAAAGCCAAACAGGTACCTAGAAAGCTATTTTCTGTATGTGACCCAATCTTAAGAACTAACAATGCCTCTTGTTTTAAAATACCAAGGTGTCGTTCGCATTAAGAGCACAAATGATTGAGATGGTGAACAATGATCTACACTTTGTAGCTTCCCTTAGCGGATCCGATATTAGGCTAATTAAATTGGCATGCGAGCAGCTTGCATACACTTCTGTGAAGCATAGCAAAGCTGGTGGAGATCGTATCTTCCCAAATCAGCTTGCTGAAGTGAAGAACCGAATTGACAAGATTGGTAATTACCCGCTTCTCTCTGATCCAACAATGAAACCATTGACACACTATTTTCTCTACCTTACCCTTCACAGAAGCCACCATAAAGGAGGTGCCCTGTAGTGACGAGCGTTCTAGCGCGCCACCACCCCCTCTTGATCTAGATGATGGATCTAAGGCTGATTATCAATGGGGCCTTCATCCTTTCTTTGAGCGCCTCATACGCAGTGAGGATGTAGATGGGCTAGCTGGATGTCCTGTAAAGCTGCCCAAATATGTCCCGGTCGATATGCTCCAATTACCAGGAAAAGTGACCAACTTTGAGGAAGCTGTAGCTGCCATCCGCTATTGTGACAAAATGTGCACACTGCTTTCTGTACAGACACACACAATTAGAAATACAAACTTCCTCAAGTGCGCCCTTATAGAGCACACATTCACTCAGGTAACTGTTCATTTTCAGGATATTAGCTTGTTTTCTTCTGACACAATTCTTTCTTTCCCACCCAAGGTTGTGCCTGTCCCCAAAGGGAAAAATAGCCCTGTGTACAGCAGCTGTATCTGGGCAACGCCAATTAGATATGCATTGCAGTTGGATATCTTGATACTGTTGCAGAGGATAATTGAGCATTTCGCATCTTCAGCACTGTCACTACAAGCCACGCGCTCATTTGATGCTGTGCGAATCATTGTGCCTGCTTGTATTGCTGCCATCGCTGATGCTGCCATGCGCAAGAAGGCTA
The DNA here is from genome assembly GCA_000826405.1 of Acanthamoeba divionensis. Lineage (NCBI taxonomy): Eukaryota > Discosea > Longamoebia > Acanthamoebidae > Acanthamoeba > Acanthamoeba divionensis. The sequence continues at coordinate 14,997 of CDFI01103915.1, read as the reverse complement.
CTGATATTCCCTCTGAAGTATGACACACATGACCATTTTTTCACATCTTATATCAACATTTCGCTAACTCTTTACCTTAGGTAAGCTTGCATCTCATGGGCTATCAGGGAAAATATGGTTATGGTTTGAGCACGGGCAAGTTTGCAGACCAAAGCGAAACAATAGAAGTGCATACTGCCGAATTGAACATTGCGCGTACTTCAGTACTAGATTATTTTGCAGACCAGGCAGACGATATTCCGCAATCGAATCAGATCTTCTGCTGGGAGAACGGCATGATTCCTGAAAATTCTACAATCAGATTACTGGAACAAATTTGTGATGAATTAGGTTCGTAGCTCAGTGAAAAGAGTTAATAAGAAGCTTCACACTAACTTTAGATTTTTTTTATTGTTGTTTGCTATCAAAGCATTTCCGCAAAACGACATTCATACCTATGTCTCTGGTGAGCAATACTTGATCGCGAAGAACTATCCTGAGTGGGTGTGCTATCGCGACATAGCTTTCTTCTTCAAGTATTTCATGAACACAGAAGAAGAAGCATTTCCACCTCCTGGAAATTGGATACAAAAGCATGTCAGCCTCAAGTGGGTGTTTGATCAGGGTGAATATCTTGTCATTGCATTCAACCAAATGGTATTATACTGTAGACCCAAGAAAAAACCATTCACCCACCGCTTTCCGTCAACCGCAACACCATCTTTCCTTACTGCACCTCATTTAGGTATGTGGTCCACAACCTTTACCAAAAATCGGCTTGCTTAGTTTTTTTAAAAAACAAAACAAAGAGATTAATCAATTTTATGTATTTGCATTCCACAGTTAATACGGAGGATGATGTATTACACATCAAGAATCTTCCCAATTTTGAAGATGCCTTAGGACAAAGAGATTCTGAACTCTTAATATCCTACCTTACCGTGCCTTACCTTCGTCTGCCTCTTGTATTGAGTTTCTTTTCTACCGAAGATCGCATACACTCTTTAAAAAGCAAACAGGTATGATCTGCCGTGTCAAATTATTTATGATTTCTTTGAACACATGTTAATGGATTTATGTTTCAGCTGCAAGATGTCCTAGACAGTGTCCTCTTTGAACCTGGTTGCTATCTGCCCGCTTATCTTAAAGAGGAGCCTAAGGAAGTGCCAACAACCAACCCCAAACTTTTAGCTACACCCTATGGAATGATGATCAATGAGCTACATCGATCACCTTTTGGCATCATCGAATCGTTGATAAAGCTGTTGAAGTTTGCACTTGACTTGGTATGTTTTGCCATGAGTTAACAAGCCTTTTAAAGCGTTCAACTAAATTATCATCTCCTGTTAATATTTTCTACCAGGACACATTCACTGTTTATTCCAGCACAGTGGATATTATTTTATATGTTATTCGCACCGCTGCTCGAGTAAGTAACTACATTGCGTTTATGATTGACCATGCCAAAGGGCGTCATGAATGTATCTCTTCTCCTTTAAGAGATGTTGTGGTCACGCCCACAGTCTTGTCCATACTGGAGAGAGGTCAAGACGACTTGCGCTCATTGATGAACGGTCCTGTGCACAAAATGCTTGAGGCCTGGTGTTACCAAGCTATGAAAGCATGTCAAAACAAACAAGATGATAAGGTATTTCATGTTAATAGTTGCATTTGCTTAGTCATTTTGACTTACCTTATTTTACTGTTTTTAAGGTGGTGGACGAAAATTCCAGGATTGCTTGTACATTGCACTCACATTTGTTGCTACTCTACCGTAATACGCGTTTGGAGGAGCTCAGTGAAGATATTGTGAGCACTATTTTGTCAGCTTATATCTTCTTGACTACCCGCCATACGTGGAACATGAAATTACTTCCCATCCCTGAGACTGAAATATTTGAGCTTCTCCAGGTAATATGAGTTTGCGAATATTTCTGCTCCGCCAAGAGTAGCGTTCTGCTCACTCGTTACTCTTATGTGCTATGTAAAGGTTACACGTCGCAAATTGATTACCTGGATAAGGCGTGCAGGGCAACGCACATTGAATGAAGTAATGGAAGCCGCTGTGCGCGTAAGTGCAGGCACAGGTATACGCTTGAGGGAAAAGGGTGAAGCGAAACATCACATCAGGCGGTGGGCTTTTATAGATGGAGATCGGTCTGTTGGCCGGTTCACAGTAGCTTCCTCAGCCGATCAGTCGGATTCACAATACCGTGGTAGGATGAATTTTATCGAGCGCAAGTGGTCTTTTTGCATTTTATAAATTAACGCTTTCTTTCCTAACAACAAGGCGATGAGCAGGTCGAGGTGATCAGCAATGAATTGGAACTTGGAGTGGAAATAGATCTGCAAACCATCCAACTAACGCTAAAGTCATCGCATCTCAAGGCTTTAGATAAAAGTATTGCCGCTAGGCCTGACGTATTACAAATCTTTGGCTCCCATTCAATGCAAGCTGCTACGGTTGAAAGTGCTGAGCACAGGTAAAGTTGTCTGGAGGACTAATCTGAACATGCTTTTTTTTAACTAAAATCCACGTTCAACTTCTCTGCCTGATTTTCTTGCGCAGAGAATGGGTCCGACTTATTGGCCGTGACCACGACCTACAGTTCTGGCGTACACCCGATCCACGAAGTGACGTACAGGTGCTTGACCGTGATTATGTGCCTGGAGAGCTAGAAGAAACGGAACAATGGATAGTGCCTCTCTTCGAGCCGGTCCGTTTGACATACCTTACAAAGCCTTTTCCCCTTCAGGTATTGTTCTTCTATTTCAACTTGAAAATATCGTTTAATAATAAGTAACTTTTGTTGTTGCAAAGATTTGTTTGCCGGAAGAGCCTCTACCTGCTAATGCGGAAGTCGCCTACATGGTTGGCATACATCCAAAAAAAGGTGGCACCTGGAAGGAAATATTTGTTTTTAAGACGCTGGGTATTGTGCAAATCTTTAACGTGATGTCTCACGGAAGACGTTTCTACAGGTATGTAACGCTTCAGGGACTCGTTCGCAATGTACCCATTTGTCAATATTGTTGTCTCCCTAGCATATTAACTCCTCTTTTCATGCAGATCCCTGGAATATACCACAGACGTGCACTTTTCCTTGCGAGATATGCAGCCTTCCACAAAGGATCGCATGTTCGCTTGGCCTAAATGGGAGAGGCATGGCGCAGGCCACCCCTATGCTGAATATCCAGATCCTACTTCTGTTGTTATTATCCGTGATAAAAACCATCCTGACAATATCTCTGGGTCGGACGAACAATTTATTCCTTCTCGTCTATTATATGGTATTGTTCCATCTGCTTTGCTTGATACTCATCTCTTTTGGCAAGATAAGGTTAGTTCTTTCGTATCTTTCTTTTATTGAACTGCCTCACAGCACAATAATTAGGTGACCAACATAGTACTAATTATTCACCTTGGTTTCTTATAGAACGACAACTTGCGCGGCTATCCAACGGAAGACAGCCCTCACACCATCTTCGTAGAGCTGGTAAAAGTCGCAAAAATGGACTGTACTCATACACCTGGTGTGTGCGCTCGTATAACGCGAGTGCCAAAATTCAAGAAACAGTCAGACAGCATGGATATCGACCAAGAGCAGAAAGAAGAAAGCAAGAAATTGCGTAGATCATTAAAAGACGATAGAAGAAAAGCCAAAAAAACAGTTGATGAGCAGGAATTGGTGCTTGTTAATCTTCTGTATGCCCCAAAGGGCACAAAACTGCACAGTCTTGCCCGCTTGATAACAAGGTTAGAAAAGCTTTCCTACGTCCTAGCATGGACTGTGGAAAAAGATCTGTCAAAACCTTTTAATATCGATCTAGTTGAACTGCCTCGCTTGAAGATGTCTTTCCACGCCCGCACAGATTCTGATGGCATTACACGTCTCTACAGGTACCTGCTAAATTTTGATTTTTATGAGGACGTGAAAATTGGTTGTGCCAACGAACTAATATAATTGTCTCTTTCAAATGTAAATAGTGTTGATCACGTGAATCTATTCGTTACTAATGCAAGGAGCGATCTTACGAACCAGCTTATTCGGGGAATTCCTCATTCTGTGCTTTTGTCTGATCCGAACAATGTATGTATCTATTTAGGTGGTAGAGCTCAGCATTATTCTAACGTTGCAATGACATAGGAAATACTTGTCCTAGTACCATCGATCCACCCTGTGCGTCCGTTTATCGGTTCTGCACCGTTTTCCACAGAACTTGTTCTGGATAGGACAGATGAAGAGTGGCATGAAAGTTTAGACACGAAATATTACTTATATCCAGTGCATGTATCGTTGTCATTTATGTTTACTCCTACCCTGGCTTCCGCCTTGTACCTCATGCTGCTCCGTCTCCTTCATAGAGGTAAGTCGCTTTTAGATCAATAGTAATTTTATTAGCCGTCTTTTTATTCACGAACACGTTTGTTGTGTCTTTAAAAAAATACCAGATTATGATGAAGTGTTCAAGTTAGTAAACGCAATAGCCACAGACACAGCATTTTCAACCGAGGAAAACCACATTTTTGGGGTTTGTTATTTTACTTTTCCGTTTTTTTGTTCCTTCAAATATAAATGTAGTTAATCTTAATCCCTAAAAGGCTCTTGGAGAAGCTGGCAGAGATTGCCATCCTAATGCTCATTCCTGCCGCATAAAAATATCTGCAGTTACCATCGATAGCCCTGTCGAGTGTCCCTGGGATATAACAAAGGAATTTGCTTCTTATGCAAGCAAGGTCAAGCATGTCTCAGTAACTTGCCACCTTCCTCGCTCTGAAGAGTTGCAGATTCTTGATGAACAATGTATCACGGATGTTAGTGACCCCCGCTTTGATCCTCGCGTTTACACTGAGTACGAAATTATTATGGTAAAAAATCGAATGGTGTACTTGCGCGCTCAAGAGGCTGGAGAGCAGGTAAATGCTTCTTCTGTTAGATACCACGTCTAACAACAAGTAATGCACAAAATAACCTTAAGTACTTTATCTTCAGTGTGTGGATTTATTCCTAGTGCCACGAATGGTAGATTCGGGATGGCCATATCATAACGACCTTTCAGCATTGGGCTCGTCGGCAAAAGATTGGCAAAGCATTAGCGTTGACTATGCTGCTCCTAGACAGATATCCGGCGTCATGGTTCTAGATTTGGCTCACCAGTTCTGGCCAGAAAACGAAACGATGAATGGAAGTGCCCTTAAACTAGGGTTCCTGTTTTTGTATGCCCTGTTCACAGGGTCAATCAAGTGCAAGATAGGCTCAAACGATGATTCACATGATGTTGCCACTCTGTTGTTGCAGTTAATGGCAGATAAAAGGGATCACGGTTTTCTACCTTCCATCTTAAACATCCTGTCGCACAATCCGGCTATGTGCCAAAGGTTGCCCAAGGTACCACGAAGATACCGTTCTTTAGTTTAATTCATGTGTTTACTGACGAGTGACTATATTTATTTATTTACCACAGTTCGAGGACCGCAGAAAGTTGAAAAACGAAAAGATCAATGGATGGGTTGATGACACTGAATCTGTCTCGCCCATAGACGATCTCTTTTCATTGCTTGTGCCTATGCTTGTGATGGAGGTATTTTTTTTAATATTAACCACATTCGTGAGGCACTACCAAGTCTTATATGTCTTTTTCAGGTCGAGGGCATGAATTTGCCTCCCGAATCGTGGGAGCACTTACCCCCACCACTCCTTAACGCGCCTGTGGTTGCGGATACAGAAAGGTCTTGGGTGCTTCCTGTGCTTTCAGACTTCTTGTGCGACAAGCGCTATCTTCGCACTGTCTCTCCAGAGGATGGGCTTGCAGACCCTCAATTGATCTTGGACGATGATACCAGAAATGCTTTTGCTGACAATCCTCTCAGCCCTCTGGGTCTAGATAAACATATCAGCTTCTTAGCAAGGGAACTTCTAAATAAGGCGCCTATTACTGATCAACTGCCTTTTGATGTTTCTGCACACCCTCAGGTTTGTTTTAATTGTTTGTTAGTTAGTTACATTCATTAATTTATTCTCATTTATCTTCCATAGGCCAGGTCTGCTGTGGCTATCTCGATGATGGAGAGATTGGAACAGGAAATGAGACACTATGCCGAGCTACAAAATCACGGCAAAATTGCAAAACTGAAACTCTTGCTTGACCAGGACATAGACGCGTATGCCAGAAAGGATCCTGATGCCATGCCTTTCCTAAGCGAAGTTATAAGCCACGTGGAGCAAATGATTGACGAGTTGCTTGTACTTCGAAACAAAGACGCCGCTTACATTAACAATGCAATTCCTTATGTTGTAGATCGTGCAAATGATGTGCCATTGCCTCCCACTGAGCAATTCACTCTATCCAAGATTGATGATATGGAAATTGAAACCAAGGAAAAGGGGAAAGACAAAGACAGACCTGTCGAGGATGTTGCCGCAAAATACTGTTTCGTTTTGCAAAGATATTGTGGTCAAGAAACCCATATTTGTAAGTTCCTCTTGTCTCTGTTTCTAATGGCCTTGTGCTATGCTGTGTTGACGACTAAACCTCAACAGGGTTGGACTATTTGGTTGGATCTCTACTATCATCGAAAAGCGTTTGGGATTTACAGAAGCTAAACCCATATTTTGGTGAATCGCAAATAGATCATGTTTATGATGTGATTGCAGCTATCATCCTGCATGCCAACCGTATTGGCCAAATTAACAGGTAATTTGTCGCGAATAAGAATATCTTGCGCATTTTATTCACCATATATATACGCAAATATGACAGATGTCTATCTGATGCGCGTGGGCTACTAAGCTTGCTCACTATGACAAAGGGGATATCAAATGAAGAAGCTTTCACACCTAATCCGGCCCTAATTGCTGGGCTCATACAAAAGGTATTAATTACCCTGCTGAAATCTAATTGTATATCTCCTCATTTCTTATTTTACATCAGAGCGAATCTTTGGCACTCAACTTGTCCACCAAAAGATATTACATTGACCCCGAGGCAAACCACCGAGTTTATGGTGCGCAGTTTTCTTTCTTCAAATTTAATGAAGTCTATCTATTACTCCATTCAGTTCTCTCTTACCGTGCATATCACTTTCATACAACAGATCCTCGTTTCTTGGTGTTTGAGTTCACGTGGAACATCATGCTGCGGGAAAGGCAAGTAATTATGGTACGTGAGTTTATGGGAGCCATGAAAAGTAATAAGTCGATGGTGAAGCAAATGATTATGGGTCAAGGCAAAACCACTGTCGTTGGACCACTCCTTGCCCTTATGCTTGGCGACGGTCAATCTCTTGTCTGCCAGGTATAGTGTTGGATATTATCTCTCTGTGGAATAACAATTTTGATTTGACTTCTCTTTTAAACTTGCATCTGCAGGTTGTTCCTCCAGCCTTGCTGGAATTTTCAAGAAGTGTAATGAGATCAACGTTCTCTTCAATCATGCACAAGCGCATCTACACACTCCATGCCGACCGCGCCTCAAGAGTTGATAAAAGTTTGTATAACAAGCTCACTAATTCAATTCGTGCAAAGGGCGTTGTTATTAGGTACGCCTTTTACATCTACTTGCCTTTTCTTTGTCCACACTTGAGGACTAAATTTTTCTATTCCCTCTGCAGTACTCCCACGTCTATAAAGTCAATAATGTTAAAGCTCTTAGAAATGCTACATTTGATCGAGGACGAATCAGGTATTTGCCTCATTTAGCTTTATCCGCTTAATCATAAAGATCAGAAGTGATTTAAAATCTTTTTCTTGTAGTGCCTCGTCATCCTCAGATGGAAGTTGACGCCAGAGAGTTGGCCAGAATATTGCAGCTTTTCAGAGAGGGAGTCCTTATTATGGTTTGCACCTTTCTTTTATATCCACCCATTTAGTTGCCCTTTATAACTTATATCATTCTTTTGATAGGACGAAGTGGATCTTATTTTGCATCCTCTCAAGAGCGAGTTGAACTTCCCAATTGGTACCAAATTAGATTTGGACTTTAATCCTTTGAGATGGAAACTTCCTATTCACCTTTTGGACGCCATTTTTTACGCGGACAGTGGCTATTCGACTGTATCTTTCAAGGAAAGCAATCGGGCTACTGAAATTCTTGAACAGTTAAAGGCAAGTGTCTCTCAATGTTGAACATTCCCCCCCCCCTTCCTCCTCTTGTTCTTAATCCAAAATTCTGTGCAGGTTGTAGTGGTTGATGGCTACAAGCACAGGGCGCTGCAGCGCAGCCCGCACGTTGTCTTGCTTAACCCACAGTTCTATCACAAACGTATCAAGCCTATTATGAGCCAGTGGGCACTTTTGTGGCTTGAATCTCAAAACCTTGCTGGTTGGCACCTTGTCTCCTTAGAATTTAATTAGTTTTTCTTGCCTTCTCAAGTGCTAACTCACAAACTGCTTTGTGTATTTATATTTTTATTAGGTCTCAATGACAAGCAAATTATTGAATACATTCTCGCAGAAGATAGGGAAGAATTTAATCCAGAATTAGCCGAATATGTCCAGAACAACCTTTCACCAAAGCATAAAAAGATGTTAAATCTTACTCGCGATTGGCTTAAATCATTCCTTCCTCACATTTTACAAAAGGTATGCATTTATCAACCCTCTTTGCTTCGTTTTTAATTTACAATTTAAGTTCTTATCTTGTGTGCCCCATGTAGATTGATCGTGTATCGTTTGGCTTACTGAGCAAAGCAGACTTCGACAGAGCTCTTGCCAAAGACCCAAACATGCCGCGTACACGAGCCAAGCTGGCAGTGCCATTCGTTGGCAAGGATGTGCCTTCGGAGTCGTCAGAGTTTGCTCACCCTGATGTTATCATTGGATTGACCATTCTGGCATACAGATATGAGGGTCTTCGTTGGAGTGATTTTAATGATATTATTGCAAACCTGCGCTCAACACTTACCCTGGAGGTTGGACCCTACAGCGAAAGAAAATCAAGCGTGAGATATGCCCAGTGGGTGAAGGATTCTGGCGGCAGAGTCAGATCTAGCAATTATCTTCCGGATACAAGCAAAGGCAAGCAGAAAATTGACCAGGTATCCGCAATCGTCCTCTCCTTGTTACTGCCGAATCTATTTAGCACTAAACCATCAATTTTCAAAAAAAAAAACAGGATCAAGATGACGAAAACGAAGTTGTTCCACTTCGTCTGTTGAAGCGCTCAAATGAGGAACAAATGATGAAGCTGTTCAAACTCCTTCTCAAATTACCTGATCTTATACATTGGTACCTCAATGAGTTTATCTTCCCTGCTTACATGCGCCATCAGGTATTTATTGTTCCGATGCCGAAGTAGCATCCAGTTGCATGTTCAACTGTCTGACTTTTCTTACCGAAAGGTTATAAAACTGAGTGAAAGCGGGCAAGCTCTTGGTGGAGAAATGCTCTTTGGGCGCCGTATTGGTTTCTCTGGAACTCCCTCTGATTTAATGCCCATCGAATTAGGCCCTTGTGGCTATGAAAAAGGTTATACGTTTGTTATTATGCAAATAATTGATATGCCACTATTATTATTAACTCTCACTTGGTATCCTATTCACTCATCAAAGGTTCTGACGGCTTAATGATAAATTATCTGACAAATCCGGATATTGTATCCTATGAATACATCGAAGAGGGATGGAGCGTCAGGTCATTGCTCAATCAAATCGCCAACGCTGAACCTCCTTTCCATGCTCTAATTGACACTGGCGCTCTCATCACTGGCATGACCAACTTTGAGGTCAGTATTCTGTCGATGGTTTGATCTTCGGCATAACCTTTGTTGAATCTCCCCCCTTTCTCCTCGCTATTATTATTACATTTTAGGTGGCCAAGTATTTGCTAGATAATGGTTTGAAGAACTTTGAAGGAGTCGTATTTTTGGATGAATTTGACAGAAAAATGATACTCGTGAGAGCAACCAGTCGTGTACTTAAACTTGCCCAATGTGGTATCAGTGACAAAAAGAGATTCGCTTTCTATGATCAGGTAATGGTTTCCCCAGTAAACAATTTAGAAACAAACAGTGTGATGGGTCATAAGAAGTCTGTCGTGTTCGGTACCATTAGAATTGAATCCATTTTTGATCTCAGGTACACACAACTGGTATGGATATCAAACACGTATTGAACGCTACAGCAGTTTTGACTCTTGGAAAAGATATGACATTCCGTGATTATGCCCAAGGTAACCCAAACACCCGTCCTTTAAGCGGAGACAATGTGTAAACCGAAGTAAACATCTCCTTTTTATTTCTCTTTTAATATTAGGTGCCTTCCGTATGCGAGGGATAGGCAAAGGCCAGACGATTTATCTCTATGTAATTCCTGAGATTGAACGACTAATCGCTAGGGAATTGAAGGAAGCGCAATTATATGATAGAGGTTTGTATTTATACACAAGAGTTTCTTTCTTCTTTTCTTCATAGAAAACATTCTTTTTTTTGGCTCTGGTCAGTTGTTTTCCAAAAATTCCGTTCTTTTTCACGATTCTGAAATTCTTTCACATATTCCCTTTTTATTTATCGATCGTATACGTTCAGTGCCAAAGAAAGAAAAGGAACACAATCCTTTTGAAAATGCGGAAACTGAAATTAACATAGCCGCACGAGATGAGCTAAGAAAAAGTTTTACGAGGAAACATGTGGAAGAAAATGACTTGCTTAGCAATAGCGTTGCGGTTATGGATAAAAAAGAAATTAAGCGCAAGAGAGAACATGGAGAATCAGAAATCAGCGAGGTTTTGGGCAACCAAAATACTGACATGCCTCCTTTAAAGCGCAATAAGTCAATGAGAAGAGGTTCGCATAACTTATATATATTCATATTTTGGTGCCCATAGAAAGAGCCATATACATCAATCTGCTACCCAATTTACATAACTTTTCTATCTTTATTTCTTTTACAACTTCACTCAACAATTTGAAACTGATAAATTATTTATTTATTACTAGTTTTAGAAGGGGACCGAAAAGTGTTGGTCGATGTTGCGGCGTGGCTTGTTATTAACAGCATGAGGTCGGAGCGGATACAGTTTAATCAGTTGTGTATCCAAAATGTGTCTAACGTGTGGCGCAAGAATGCTTTCAAAACTCTTCTGACACATCACAAAGAGTGAGTTTCCCCAATTTCCTTTCATAACAATACAGCCCTTACATTTATGTTCTTAAAACTTAACAAAAAAATACAGATTTTCAGTGGCATCAAGGCTTGAAGACCCACACTTGAGGCGCTCATTGCAGGTGTTCCGCGAGCCCATTGATTTTTCTGTAGAAGCTTGTGTGCCAGTTCACAAACCCTTCCATGAAACGATTGAACAGAGGATACAGGTACTTGCACGTTGAATCTTTGGCGGCATTGTTATATCTTCTTCACAACAATTAATATTCGATGCTTAATTTTGTGTCAGGCGCATTCGGATCTCGTGTACGGCGAGGAAGAGTTGGCCATTGTTGCTAAAGTGCGGGAGTTAGTACAAAAGAAGAAAGCAACGAAGAACGAACAAAAAGGAAAGGAACTGGACGAAACCGAAGAGGGAAAGAAAAGAAAGCAAAAAGAGAAACGGAAAAGGCTGCTCGCTAGTTCGGGTCACTTCTTCGACGCAGAGATTGTTCAAGAACAAGAGCAAGAACGAGAGCAGCAGCAGGAACAAGAGGTAATGTGTGTCTTCGAACGAGCTTCAGTGGACATCTTATTTAAACTGTTCACTTCTGCCAATAATAGCAAGAACAGGAGATCGAGATCGAGAAATACGTGGACCTGGCCTACAGCCGCGACCAAGAAGCACCCACTCCCTGGCCCTTCGCCTCTCTTAGAAGCCGCGACACTGTGCCTCAATTTTACCCATGCAATGAATTCCATCTTTATAAGTAAGTTGTTCTCGCCATCCTTACTAAGCAGTGTAAAATGAAGTTGATGCACCGCAACTAAAACACAAACCCAATTCCAGGCGTCCTCCACTAAGCTTCGAGGATTATTTGTTGGTCTCCAATAATTATTTCGACAAGAGATGGTCTGGTGCACGACGAATCAAAAATGTTGTAATGGTATTAGAATGGCTACCTGCGGCGTCAAAGATAGGAATCATGCCTCCCAATTATCAGGATCTTACAGATAAGCAGGTAATATCCGTAAGCACAGCACCGTATCCATTCGTTCGACTCATTTCTTGTTCATTCGTGTAGGACCTGGCTTTATACAAAGCATTCCAATTATTCGATCATGATAACAGCGGAGATTTGAATGAGAACGAACTCCTTCAGCTCATTAAATCTGCTATTGATTACCTTCCAACCCCTTCCTCTGAGGATATCAAACATTTAATCAAAGAATTTGGATCTGGGAAGGAAGCGCTCAACTACCAGCAGGTGAAGAGATTTTTGCAGAGCAATGTGCTAAGACCAGAACAAAGTGGAAGATACTTTGTATCTTTATCTCTGGCGGAAGCAGAGACGATACGCCGTATCATGCACATGCGTTTGGAAAAGGATATCATTGGTAAGCCTCGTTTCTCAAAGAGAGAAGAACAGTGGTGTTACATTCACGGACTGAAGCTAAGTCCACTGTTCTAGTAAAACACTAACTCTTTGTTTTTATTTTTAAAATAAGATCATTCTGAAGTTGCCATTGCACTGAAGTGCGTAGCTGCAGACAACATGCTCATGGATGTTTCTCATAGGTACGTAAAAATAATTGTGTGTGTGTGTGTGTGGGCTGGTACTCTTCTTACCCGATCATTTATAATTTTAATTCCTTTTTCATGACATGAAGATTTGTGCAAGCGCCGTTGTATCAAACAGAGGCAGCTTATCATTCGTTGCGCTTCCTAAATTGCGACATGTACTACAAAGAGCCTCACATTGCCATTCTTCTGCGAGCTTTACAAAGATGTACTCCCAGGGAGAGACAGGTGATCTTGCTATTTTCCTTCTCACTACCACCTTTCGAGTTTTTTACATTTGACGCCTACACACGTAAAATTAATCCAACCCACATTTGTATATGTATGTTCAGATATTCTTTGAGCGCGTCATTGGTTGCAGGCGAAGAATGGCGCGCAAATGGGAGGAGACACCGTTGGCTAAACTCTTTACCCTGCCCGATGAGTTCCATTTACTGAAACAGAGGGGACAGTCCGTTCGGATCAGGTATCCATGCTCCCCAACTGTGCCTAAATTCCCAGCCCTCTCACGTAGAGTTATATCAGGGAAGCGATCAAGGCGCGCGGCATGCTGCTATACGACGCATTCCGTCTGTTCGACACAAATAGAAACGGTCTTATCACTGCACCAGAGCTTTGGGGTGCCCTGGAATGGCTCGGCGTTGAAGCCACAGCCAACGATATATTAGACTTCATGCGTACAGCTGACAAAAATCAAGACGGGTATGTCGATTATTATGATTAATTTTGGTTTTTTATAATTTGGGTGGTGGTCCTTCTTGCCCGGTTCGTACAATTCATAGATTACTCAAATTATGTTTTCGGTGAACAATTTGCAGATGCATCGATTATCGCGAGTTCCTTGAGATGGTGCGCGATCCCGACGCCAAGCTCGAAGACCTTGACATGGAAAATGAGAGCCAGGAGATGTCAAGCCCACAAAAGGGGAGCGCAGCCTTCCAAGTTGGCAGTATCAAACCGAAGGGCGAAGATGAACTCAGAGAACTCAAGGTATTATTATCAATTCCTTGTTGAACGCGCTTTGCTTGGCATCTCTTTTACAACTGGTGTATGTGCTTTTTTTTGTTTTACAGGAAAAGCAGCAAGCGGAGGAGAAGAGGTTAGAAGAGGAGGAGCTCGAGAAGGAGCGGGAGTTTGAACAGAAGATAAGACGAGAAATAATCGAAGAGGAAGAAGAGTTTGACAGAACCCAAGAAGGAGGACCGAATCCGAAGATGATTGGGGTGATTGTGCTTGCCTCATTCTTCTCTTCTTCTTCTTCTTCTTCTTCTTTGTTTATTCTTAGTACTGACTGCTGCTCTTCCGTTGGCCCAGGACGGCTGCATAAAATATGACTTCACCCGAGGCAGGAGACCTCGAGAGATGACCAGCAGGTAAGATCTACCGTCGTACTCTTTAATTCACCCTTCTCGATCGACAACTAACCACTGTTGCATCCACAGAGGAGACATTGCCTTTAAAACTGAGTATGATAGAAAGTACCTCAAGGTCTACAAACAAAGCATGCTCTTCTTCCCCATACCATTTGCTTCAGACCAACAAGGTATATATATACTTCCCAACACCACAACAATTGTATCCCTCTGTTACTGTATGTACACACAGCTTTTGTAAAACACGCACACACACACACACACACACACACAACGCAGGTATAGGCAAGAAGCTCAATCAGTATTCTGTGACTCTCGAAGTCATGTTTGATGAAATGCCCGAAAACTTGCTCGCCCTCTTCAGCACTGCCCTTTACAACGAAAAGCTCGGCAACGTACTACCGCACCATCCTATATCATTATCATTATCATTATTATTATCATTATTCTGTTCTCCCATCAAGACTGCTCTGTCCATTCACTTACATACGACGGCGCATCCTAATATATGTGTAGGTCTATATGAAACGGGACGGCAAATTGGGAATGCGAGACTCCTTCCCAGCCGTCGAAGGCAGCGAGCTCGTGCGCAACAAGTGGCACGTTGTCACAATTAGTGTTGACTGCCCAGCTGGTGTAGTCAACGTCTTCATAGACGGCAGGTTTGTAGCTGCCCACTCACTGTTGCTGCTTTGCTGTTGATGACCATGCGCATCACCCCAACACTCACTGGTTTGGTGGTGCACACACGCACGCAGGTTGGGCACGACTTTATTGTCTCCAGACATTGCGGTGATCGACGGAGATTACTCAGTATTCAAACAGATCTGTGTGTTTGGAAGCAAGGATCCCGCAGAGAGCATAGGCGGCAACATCAAGGCCCTCTGGTTCGAAAACAGGGCCTTCACACTGACCGTACGCATATGCACTTGCTTCATTGCTTTTTGCAACACTACACACACACACACACACACACACACACA
>CDFI01103912.1:0-45279 GCA_000826405.1 Acanthamoeba divionensis | reverse complement strand
GGGGGGGGGGAGGACTTACTTGTGTGGTTGACTTTTCTTTGGGTTCAGTTCACCAAAAGAAAAAGAGAAGTTTTCAGCTGACAAGAAATGGAAATAGGAATGATGATTGGGTGACAGCAAAGCACGGAATTGAAATGTCGTCGACAGCATTTGGTTGGTCCAATGAGAAGTTTGAGGAAAGGGCACCGCCCCTTTAAGAAAAATGTACACATCACTGACTGTTCAGGGTGGATACTCTTGCTATCGCCACAAGAATGGACTCTGCTTCTGATGAAAGTGTGCCTTCTCTTGAAGTAAACACTTTCATCAAACTTTCAAGGTCTTCATCGCAAGCAGAGACCAAAGGGAGTAAAGTGAAAAAACCAAAAGAGGATGATAAAAATCGAAGAAAGAAGAAAAAGAAGAACAAAAAAGCAAGTAACACTGAAACGGACAGTTTCGTTTTAGAAAAAGAAAGCAAGGAAGCAGAGATTGTTGAAAAGGTAACAAAATCTGTCTCAGTGCCCCCTGAAGTCACTTCACCAAACACAGATGTAGAGTCCCACTCCAGTTGTCAGGAAAGTGACAAAAGTTCAAGAGGAGCTGAAGAACAGAAAGGGAAGAAAAAGAAAAAAAAAGACTTTCCCCAGAGGGAAGAGGCTGAAGAGAACCAACAAGGTTTTGTTGAAACAGAGAAGACTGAAATCCTCACAACAGGACGGAATGACGCAGATCCGAACCTCATTTTGGGGAAGGGAGGAAATGCCAAAACGGAAACAGAAGCTGACCAAGAGTCTTCCTGTCTCAAAGTATCTGCAAATGTAGAAGAGAATGAAGGACAGTTCGCTGATGATCCAGAGATGCAAGAAGATGAAAGGCCTGAGATAATTCATGTCTCTGCAGAGCCTCCACCTGCTCCTCCTCCACTGCCTAGTGACGTCCCAGTCAACGAAGCTACCGAATTCGAGGCCCGCTGTGTCTCTAGAGAGGCTCTCGAAGAACAGCCTCCCCTACTCAGGGACCTCGTCTCCTTTCCTCCTCACTGTGTATCAATACGCTGCCTCCCCCGGACTCACCGCACCAGAGCTGCAGCTATCCCAGTATGGCCTCCTTCTGTGAGCCCCTTTCATCCAATCTCCTTTCTAATCTGATTTTCCTTCTTTCCTGTAGGAGGGGGGAGAAAAGCAGCTAGAGGTTGTGGAAGCTCCTGTTGCAGAATGCTTCAAAACATTTGCAGCTGGTTGGAAGATTCTCTGCAGACAAGCTGGAACTTACCAAAAGACGGTCTCTGGGGAGACTATCTACAGCGTGCCGCGCGAGATTTTCGATGAAACCACAGACTCAGGTTAACTTTGGTCTTTACTCAAACCAATTTTCTATTCAAATAATACTGGGATGTTGAAGTCCTCTCTGGCTTTGTTTAGAGGAGGCCAGTGGAAAAGGCTTGAACCAAGAACAGGAATACGTGGACTATCTCAAGGCTCCCACTGAGGAGTCTGCACAGCTTGATGCCCAACAAAGGGTAATTCTTTCTGTACTTTGGGCCTCTTTTGCAACGCTCTCCTTAGCAAATTCTGTTTATTATTGTTGCAAATCATCATAATAGCGCTCCGGAGTGCTAGACGTGTTCCGGTACTATGATCCCGAGTACAAATGGCCTGACCACGAGCGCACCCTCTGCGAGCGAGTGCCTCCACCATTCCCAGAGCTAGATTGCAATAACAACAAGTTTTCACCTCCAGACCTCATTTTAACAAGAGAAAAAGGGAAGAGAGCACTGAGTGATGCACGATTAGGCAACAACAAAAATTACGTGCCTATAAACTAATCGTGCTGTTCTCACACCTATACCAGAATGTTAACACAGATACTGGTGGAGTGCAAGAATTTGAGTTTCCAGCTTGGAGATTTGGAACCTTTGTTCTGCTCTCTGTCACTTTTCGATGTGGCAAAGCGCCAAAAGATCTCTGAAAATTTCTACTTTGACCACAACTCCAGTGGGCTCATAGCAAAGCTTGGAAGGCACCTGGTACTTTGAACTTCTTCACACCTCTATTGTTGTTGATCCATTTCAATAACAGATGATAATTTCCTATGCAGCAAGAGGCTGATGAGCGCACAATGTGCCAAAAAGCTGTTTTCTCTGTGACGCAGCCCAGCGAAGACATATTTTTGGTGCTGAGGATCGAGAAAGTTCTACAAGGTGATAACACGGCAGTAGATCTGTACACTAAGACAGATATAGTATAACTTCACCGCCCCTGTGCAATTCTACAATGACCTTACCGAACCTCATATGTGTGGGACAAGAATAGAAGGGGAAGGAGCTGGAGCGCAACAGAGCGAGAGTGAGAGAGGCAGTGAATGGATTCTGCAGCCGACTTGGAGGCTATAGAATGGCGTTTGCCTGGTCAGCACTTCAGATGTTTGGAAGAAACAGCGTCCTTGCTCTTCAGGATCGCTGCACGTTCTCCTCCATCTATCCCTTCCATCCTAAGGACAATATCTACGACCTCGTCAGTGAGCTTCGGGTGAGTTGACTCCTTAAGGTTCTCAATTATTGATTTGATTTTATGAAACAGATTTTAAGCATTGGTGACAGGATCCAAAGGGGAAGAGAGTAAGAGCCATTCCAGGTTCTTGTGAGATTAATGTGGCCCTTATGACATCTGATAATATTACTCCTAATCGCTTGGATCCGTCCCTCAATCCAGTACTTAACGTACGAGCTCCTTCCGGTGGTCAACTTCAGGAACCTTTCTATGTACCCCTCAACCAGGACAAAGACGGAAGTAAACAGAAAGAAAGCAACCAAGGAGAGCTGACGCCAGAAAGAGAACAACAACGAATGGATGCAGATGGAACACCAACAGAGTCAGAGCCAAATAGGGAGCAACAAGAAGAACATGAAGAGGGGCACATAAAAGGAAGCTGGGTGAGAGAAGTGGAAGACCTGGCAGGCGTGCGTGCAGCAGGCATCTGGTTCTCTTCATCCTATGTCAACAACCTCTACATATACCCGGAGTCTGTCGTGATGAGCTCACACAACCGCAAAGTCAAAACCATTGGGCTCAAGGTCTCCCTTAAAGACTCTGATGAGGACCCTCAGGCAGCAGGCTTGCCTGTAATCTACGGAAAGAGTTCGTGTTCCGCATTCTCTACTCTGGCCTCTGCACAGGCTGTGTACCACAACAAGACGCCTACATTTCACGACGAAATTAAGATCAAACTGCCAACTCAACTCACTGCTGATCACCATTTGCTATTCACATTCTACCACATCTCTTGCCAAAAACCTAAGAAAGGAGAAGATGAAGTTGAGGTGGGTTATGTATAAAGATTACCGGGAATTGGGAATTGTAGGGACTAATTGTTATTTTGTTTTCCTAGGCACCGGTGGGCTATGCTGTGCTCCCAATTTATCCCAACGGCAAGTAAGAAAGATATTTCACAAACTGAAAACAACTTGTTATTGCAATTTAGCTCACCATTCGATTTGTCATTGTGATATTATCAAACATATATTACTGCATCCTAGGATCGTGGAGAACAACCAGGGTGATCACCACATGCTCCCTATTATCATAAGTAAAAGATCAGAGAGATACATGTCTGAAGAATCCAAGGCACATTCTCTCCCTTACGCAGGAACCTTTCAAAAAACATGTCTCTGAATCTTGTCTGCATGGTTTTTTTAGGGCAAAGCCCAGTACCTAGATAACACGAGGCTACTGTTTCGTCTGAATCTGCGTCTAGTTTCGACAATCTATCCCGAGGATACAAACCTTAACAACTTCTTCAAAATGTATCGCTGTCCTCAACCTAATGACAGGGACCTACCGAAGGTACACCGGCCTAAAGATCCTTCAACCTTTCTACTGGAGTTGAAAAATCTGTTTCGTTGAGTTGTTCAGGCAATAGATGGACTGGAGAGTGTGGCAGTCAATGTGGCGATACAGTACTTTCCTGTCGTAATGCGTATGCTGTGCCACCTCATGTGCACCCACACCAAGACTACTCCTGGTTTCAAGGCCTTCAAAATGCTCCTAAAGATTGTGAACAAGTAAAGAATGCCCTTCTTCATCAGCCATTCATATCTAAGGGGATGTACTTAGCTTGGTTTTATACAGAGTGCATGCTGCGACAAAAGAGAAGGGCACGCTGCGATCCAGGTTGCTTCATGCATATGTTCACTATGCATTTGACTCAGCTGACTTTCCTCAACTGCCTCTGGCGATCAGCACCCACCTGCTTACCTTCATTGCTGGCAAGATTGTAATGATACATATTCTCCGAGACACCATGAGCTGGAGATGAAGCTAATATTCGACAAATCCAATACAGAATTTTCACGAGAGCACTGATGTATCTACTGGAGACATGGCACACTCTCTGTGGTTCGTCTTTGAAATCATTATCAAATCCATGGTACTGAAGCTCTACAACGAGAACCAACTAAGTACTGTCCCCTCCACAACACAAGAATGTTATACAATGCACAACGCTGGGGACAATAACCATGTGTTCTTTCCAATAAATGTACGAAGACAAGGCCGACCGTAGCTCATGGTTCAGCTCGGATTATGCTCGCCTTCTCACCAAGATTATTCAGTTTCTTGTCAAGTACTACAAGGCAAGAAAATCCCCATCTATCCTAGTAATCAGCACTTTAAAGCTAATTGTGATGAGATGATGGTATGGGGCAGAATCACCTGACTGCGGACGACTACAGGCCTTCCATGGAGCTCAACAAAATGGTGGCCTTGTTCATCCGCGACCTTTACCCGATACTTGATCGCGGCCGTATCAACTCTATGGTGTGACAATGACCCTTCATCTACATATGAACTGAGTGCCGTTTACAGTAATTTTCTTTCTCCTCTCAACCTGTTTCAGGTAGAGGCCTATACGGAAGCTATCGTGGCAGAAGAGGAGCCCCAGATGGAACTGTCTGTTCTGAAGTTTGATTTTTTTAAGATCATAACAGACCAAGAGTACTTTGTGCCTATGAACTTGCCTTTGCCCTACAACATAGAACCCTGCCCAAACCTTTCGCAGCAGCTTTGCCGAAAGCACCCTCAAGCAGCTGCCCTGATCAAGGTAAAATTTACTGTAACGCCCAATTCATCTGTTGGAATAGGCTCTCATCACGGGAGATGGGTTGCAGGAGGTAATAAGCAGTCTGGTGGGTATGGAAGGGAGATTGGCTCGAAGCATGGCCATATGTGCTCTTAGTCAGCTGCTCACAAAGCACGACTACGATGCCCGCTACCAGCTCCCTATCAAGAAAGAGCGAGTTGCCCTGATCTATTTCCCCCTGCTTCCTCTCGTAATACTTCCACCATCACAATATACCTTGGACAAGTACCACTATTCTTGGTTCATAAGATATTTGACTTAACAGTTGGTAGACAACTTTGTGGGGATGGAAAAATGGCGAAGTGAAGCAGGACAGCTTGAGAAGCGAGGCCTCTATGTGAGCTTCCTGTGGCTATTAAAATCTGGAAACCGGGATTTCCTTCGCCAGTGGTGGCGCCATGAGCCACTTCCTCGCTGTCTCCATTTTCTCAACCTTCTCAACGATATCATAGACAGTTTTGAGGTATGTCTTCAATTGACCCCCAACCACCTCAACTCTTACTGATTTTCCCCTTTTACAACATATTAGTACGATCGTACATCTAAGACTGGGATTTTCCAGGCCCCCTCTTTCACCTTTGGCCTTCAGAAAGGTATACGAAGTTTCTTTTTTAAAAAAAGAGATAAAGTAGTTTGAATAAAAGAAACGTTGTTCTACCTAGGAAAGAAGAATGATACCAGCCCTCGAAAGAGCAGCGACATTGAGGAAAAGCTTGTCGAAGTAATTATTCCCTAACAATGACGTTCTCCTTTGCGCCTATGATATATGCATAATATTATGCACTAATTACTGCAACAGTCAGGGAAGGAAAGCAAGATGACTACTGCAGTTAACCTCTTAATATTGGACGTGCTGGAGGATTTCACTGAGGTTGGATTAAAGCCTTTTCTTTTGGTTAACTGTTTAAACAATGCCAACTGTTTACAAATGGTTCGGGGACATAGGACTTTGCTAAAGAACTGGAAGCCCCTGCAGGGTCCAGTGGGCTGCTCGAAGCTGTGATGGGTGTATTAGCCCGGTTTCTGGAAAAGACCCAGTCTAGGAGGCTCCTTGGTTGCTTATTTGGAAGTATCCGTCGCTTTGTTGCTCGCTTCCGCCGTTCACTCTTTGCAAATATCACCAGTGGAGCAGGAGCTTCCCAAGACCGTTCAACAGTTGCCGATGTCTCCTCTCCATCTCTGTATCGGTTGGCTCGTCAGCTCCTTCTTCACGCCAACTCCCCTTCTGCTTACACGCGAACCCTTGCATCTGTGCTTCTCTTCTTGCTAATGCTTGTAATTGCCCATCCCATTCAACTTCACAAAGACATTCCATCGGTTTTTTTGTTCAAAAATCAGTTTTTGTGCAACAAAGCATAACTATCAGGAAGTTGGAAACTTTGGACGAACTTATACCCAAACGACTACAGCCCTGTCTCAGCTGATTACTGATGGGCAGCTGAAGGTGATATCACTTGAGAGACGGTGTTCTAGAATTCTAACATCTTTCATTTCTGGTATTGACAAGTATGTTATTTTCATCAGGATGATCATTACATCATGAAATGCTTTGCCACGCTTAATAGATGCGCTGTCTACATTTACTCTATGGCTCATATACCAGTCACATACTCTCACAAAGCAACAAACGTGCTTACCTCCCTATATTATATTGCCAACACCAGTGTCTGGTAGAGATGATTTGGTTAAATTATTAGGTTTTCCGTTTTAACAGGACGCCCAACATAACTACCTGAAGGTTGCGTTTGCCCGCCAAGTGGAAGAACTTTGTGACACTCTAACCAAGGTTAACATTTCTTCCCTATTCTTTAGGGAATCATTTTAGCCACTTACCTTTGCATTCTTGTGCTATCAACATTAAGATTCTAAGGGATACGATAGAAGTGAATGAGTTGAAGCAACGGGCAGATGCAGAGATGATAGCAGACCTCTACTTCCGAATCGCTCAGGGATATGTCCACACACCGGACTTACGAGTTACCTGGCTAAATGAGCTTGCCAACTTTCACAACTCTGTAGCTCTTCCTTTTCCTCTTATACTCTTGCGCCTATCGCTCATGATCGTATGCTCAAAAACATAGGAACACAATTACGCAGAGGCTGCTCTGTGCCATTTGCATATCGTTGCACTGGTGCTGGAATATCTTAAGCAGGACCCCTCCTATAGGCTGCCATTCCGAGACGATGAGCTCTTTCATAAGATGTGTCCTGCCCTGGCTGAGATTGCTGTAACCAATCCCTTCCCTGTTAAGTATTAAGACCATTACACTATGGTCTTTGAAATGACGCGGAGAAATTGTAGGAAGAGGATGATGAAGGAGTCTGTCAGTCCGACCTCTTTAGCGAGAACGCATTGATCCTCAAGCTTTGGGTAGCTCTCGAATATCTAGAAAAGGCACTCCAGCCCCCCCCCTTTTTGAATATGTTGCAAAAGGTGGATTGACTGAGCTGAGGTGACCTGGCACAGGCACATGCATATGAGTATGCCGTAGAACTCTATGGGCTACTAATGGCTATATATCAGAAGAATCGGGCATACAAGGATCTTTCCAGGTGCCACAAGCAGCTGGAGCGTCTTTTCTCCATCATTGCCAAAGGAGTACTTACACCCTTCATAGCATTATTTATTGTCTGAAATGATACCATATGTCTGAACTTTGTCTGGCTTTGGTTTTACCTGGGATTGGGTAACACAGGAGGACAAGCTTGAGAATGAATATTTTAGAGTGGGATTCTATGGCAGAATATTTGGTAGACTTGATGGCAAGCAATATATCTACAAAGAACCCAAGTTCACCCATCTGTTCTCCTTCACTGAACATATGAAGGTTGTTCCTCATTTCCTTATTTAATCACCTCTTCACAAAATGCTAACTCTAGACCTCAGAAAATGGTGGCCAAGACATATGGGGTATCTGAAAAGAAGATAGAGGTTTTGGACGCTACCAGTGTTGACCGCCGTGCTCTCAAGGAAGGCACTGCCTATTTACAGGTTTTTTCAAATGCCAACACCCAACAAGCTATCAATTAATCTTCCTTTGAACCATCACTAACCCTGAAGTGCAGATCACTTATTTGAAGCCATACTTTGATGAGAGCGACTTGCAGATGAGGCCCACCCACTTTGAGAGAAATACAAACTTGTGTATCATTTTCCTTTTCCTAATTGATCCTGGAGCTTGGAGTAGCTAACTTACATATGATCTTGGATGGGTGCCATACCATATATATGGTATTTCAGCAACATTCCAATTCCAGGTGCCGTTCACTAAGGAAGCTGGGGGCAAGTCTCATGCGACAGGCATCGCTCAGCAGTACAAGCGCAAGATCCGCCTGACCGTGGAGAATCAATTCCCCTACATACTCAAAAGGCTGCCCGTCAAGAGTTCAACCTTTGTATGTGTGCCCTTTCACCCCCTCTCATTTGGGTTGCTGTCCTCAGCTAAACTATTGCACGTAACAAAAAAAATGATCGAATATCATCATAGGAAGAACTTAACCCTTTGGAGGTGGCAATTGAAGAGATAGAAAAGAGGACAGGAGCGCTTGTGGTTGAGCTTCAACAAAAGCCTCCCAACATTAAGACCCTTCAACACGTTCTCCAAGGCTCCGCCTTGCCCCGTACCTACCTCTTCCCAACCCAAGCTTTCGTGTGGTGTCATATATAAGCTTCTCTGAATATTACTGATATGTGTGGTGTGCATGGGTGGGCACAGAGGTGAATCAGGGGGCGATAGAGATCTGCGATGCGTTCTTAGCGCGCGGAGAGGAAGAAGGAGAACCCAAGTACGATGCGTCTCTTGTGGAGAGACTTCGTGAGGGCTTGCGTGAGTTTCTTAAGGCATGTGCACAGGCGCTCGAGCTGAACCGCTCCATCATCGACGCCTCACAAATGGACTTCCAGCTCTCTATGCAGGCCGGTTTCCAGGAGTTGCAGGCTAAGATGAACGTTTATCTCCACAAGGACCCCACTAAACGCCAAAGGCCTACTACAGAGGCCATCAGCTCTCTTGTTGTTCCTATCTCTTCTCCAGACAGAAGCGAAGCATCTTCCTCTTCTCCACCAGAAATGCCTGCTGCCAGCACCAGCGTTGGTACAGCTGAAGTCACCGCTCAACAGCAGAGTATTGATCATGCTGAGACTGGAGGTGAGAAAAGGCAGGAAGATGTTGACTCTGGGGGTGAGGATGAAGGAAATGGTGGTGATATGGATTCCAACAGTGTCAGGGCATGTGCAAGTGCCTCTGGTGGTGGTTGTTATGGTGATGAAGCCGACGCTTGTGAGACCCAACCACAGCAAACAGTGACAGACACTGCTGGATCTCCTTACGTAGCAGTGCCACCGTCCTGACCACTCCTCGGGTGGTCATAATTATTAACACACGAAACACATCCCCGTGCTGGGGTGTGTGTGTTCTGATGATCTGCTGCTGCTGCTGCTGCTAGAAATGTTACTCTTGGAGGGAGAGAGAGAGAGAGAGAGAGAGAAAGGCACACAAGGGCGTGAGGCAGTTTAACGGAAATAAATAAATAAATAAATAACCTTGCTGTGGAGGGGGGGGGGATGATTTACAGGTTTGTTCTTTCTTTACGTTCTTTCGTGTCTTTAGAAAGGGGTCAGGCGTGGAAGGGCGCGCTTGGTAGTGAAGTGGCGAAAGAAGCGGTCGTAGTTGATGACGGGGATGTCCTCTATGCATAGCGGCGTGGAAGCCCCAGACGACGATGACGAGTGATGGAAGAACTTGTTCGTCTTTTGGGTCTGGGCGAGCATGTGCAGCCGGAAAGTGAACGGGCTGATCAGCTCAATTTCCTTCTTGGACACGATCTCCGTGCTCATCAGTGCCTCCTGCAATCCCAAGTACAGGATCAGTAACAATAAACCAACTTGAAAAGTGAGGCTCTTAAATATACCTTCTTAGGCAGCAGACGAAATCGAGAGGACCGGCTCTGCCACTTGATCAGCTCTCTTTGCAAGGCAATAAATAACTTCAGAAACCGTTCTTTTTGACTTCCCTGTCGAAACAAATTGAAAAGAAATGATAAAATAAGAAGGGTTTTGATAATGGGGACTCATAGGCACAAATTACCTTTCCTTTCCAACTAAAGATTTGGTGGAACTGGTTTCCCTCTTTGACGACGAGCTGCAACCAGGCCTGCCATCCACGGGACAAGTGAGGATGTTAGAACTTATTATTCAGTTGTTCAAAGACCTTGTGGTACAGGTATCAGCGCAGAAGCAATTGATGGTAGTTATTAATACTTCTGTACATACTTGCTCTTCTGAAAAGTGGGTACGGAAGTAGTGAAGAGAGGTCCTCTCAAGGGCGAACTCCAGCTTTGCGGAGCGAAATACACCGTGTTTCTTAATGATGAAGAGCTCAGGTCCCAGCGTAAAAGAGATTTTAAGAATGATGCATAACATTAGCGCACAGAAGAATCCCAGCGCCAAAATGGCAAGACCCAGCCCTGAATAGACAAGTGCCCAAACGTTAACAACTATTGACAACCAAAGGCAAAAGAACTTGCACTGCACACACCTGCAATGCCGTAGTACATTTCCGCGCTTTGGAAGTAGCCGTGCAGGTAAGGCTTGTCGCCATACCGCAGCAGCACCCCGGCCCCGAGGCCAAGAAATAAGATAGCCAGAGGGAACAGCGTAAGTTTGCCAGTGAACAAGTACTCAATCGAAGACGCCTCTCTTTCTCCCTGCTCATCATTTCCGACCCCCCCCCCAGCAGCAGCAACATAAAATCAATCACTCGTGCCCCCCAGGGGAAGAAGCAGATTTGTCATGGATAAATACCGGCGACAGTAAGGGATGCTTAACTGTGTATTTTTTGTTGTCAGCCAGTAGCTTCTTGCTTCCATCAACAGACGTCTCACCGCTGTCTCTTTTGATGAGTTGTTCTTCCAGAATTAAAGGCACGACGCTGGCCTCCTCTTCCATCACACATCCAGCTTCTTTTCTTTTCTTTGCTTTTTTTTGTTTGATTTGTTCAAAAAGGAACCTCCCCCCCCATGTGTGTGTTTTTAAGAGTGGCGCGATGTTAGGTCGATGCGATTGGTGCGATGGATTCAGGATTGCCCCCCCCCCACTAACCACCACCACCCGTGGCATTGTGACTGAAATCCCAAACCAATTTACCAATCAACAAAAAGGCACCCACCCACCCACACACTCTTACTCACTCCTCTCTCTTTGCACCAACCACCAACAACTAACCACCACCCACTTACCACCAGCAACAACAATAACAAGAAGATCAATCATCATAATTTGCCACTTCACCACCCCCAAAATCGCACGAATTGATAGCACCCATAACACACGCACCACCAACCTCATCAATCACTGAATTATATATATAAAGATATAATTATTATAAGAACACTGCTTGGAATGACCTCTTTGTACTCGTCCACAGATGCGCCGCTCAATGGCAGTCGCCCTGCAGAAATCGTAAGAACAGCGGTTGTAACTGTTGTGAATGACAAAGTGGGCCTTCTCAAAGAAATCGCAGAGACTTTTGATAAGCACAGCGTCAACATGACGGGCATCCACTCACGGCCATCTTCCTCCAACCCACATGGCTATGACTTTTTCATCGATTTTGACTGTGCTGGAAGACCAGAGGAGGATCTGCAAGGCCTTCTTGGAGAGCTCGAGAGCAAGAGTCAAGTTGTCACACTTATGAACAAAAGCTCTGTCTCTGCTTCACTCACCGGTCTAAAGACAAAAGGCATACCCCCCCCCTCACAACATCAAGACTTCTTATTGCACTATTCATATGCCTTGTTGGAATGATGATAATACTAATACAATATTTTGGATGATTGGAAAAAAAATCAGAGATGATGTGGTTCCCGCGCAAGGTGCGCGACCTTGACGGTTTTGCAGAGAAGACACTCGAGTTTGGGGCCGACTTGGACGCCGACCACCCGGGGTTCAAGGACTCGGAATACCGCCAACGCAGGCACTCCATCGTTCAAAAGGTAGCACTGCTGCTTTGCACCATGATCCCCCCCAAGTTTCCCCTTGTTCTGCAGATCAACATACATCCCTATGTTCTTCTCTTAATCATGTTCAAATTGTGCGGGTTATAGGCGAAACAATATCGTCACGGTATGCCGTTGCCACGAGTAGAGTACACCGAGAAAGAGGTTGCCACATGGGGGGCTGTCTACAACCGGTTGAAGCAGCTGTACCCTACTCACGCCTGTCGCGAGCACAACCACATATTTCCTCTCCTTGAGGCCAACTGCGGTTATTCTCCTGACAACATCCCTCAACTCGAAGATGTCTCCAACTTCCTGCAAGGTACAACTAATAGCTCACATCTTCAACATCATCACCATCACCGCCTTGATCTCTTAAATGATGTTATATGTGCTCGATCTAGAGTGTACGGGGTGGCGCTTGAGGCCAGTGATGGGATTGCTCTCATCCCGCGACTTCCTCAATGGATTGGCCTTCCGCGTCTTCCACTCCACCCAATACATACGCCACCACTCCCAGTACGCTTTTTCGCTTTATCCTTCTTAACCTTGCTGTTTGTTTCATATCAAAGTAGCCACTAACTCCATTTCTTAATTTATGACTAGACCTTTCTACACTCCTGAGCCTGACGTCTGCCACGAACTGCTGGGTCATGTCCCACTCTTTGCCGACCCTGCCTTTGCAGACTTCAGCCAAGAAATCGGGCTAGCATCGCTGGGCGCAAGCGACGAAGATATCAAGAAGCTGGCTACTGTGTATTGGTTTACCGTAGAATTTGGTCTATGCCGTCAGGATGGAGAGCTAAAAGCTTATGGCGCTGGCCTCTTATCCTCTTTCGGCGAACTTGAAGTACGTCTCTCTGCTCTCTCTGATCCCTCCCACAGGCACGTCAACATTTTTTGTTCTAATAGAAGTAAACTGTTTCACGTCAAAATCTTTTTAGTATTGCATTAGCAAAGAGCCTGAGCTGAAAGAGTTTGATCCCTTCAAGGCCAGTGCGCAGGTGTGTTTGGCTTTATTCGTTTTTTTTTTTTGCATTTGAATCCCAAAAACAAACAAGTAAAGTCCCGTTTTGTCTTTTACTGACATCATTTCCTGCAGGAGTACCCAATCACTCGTTACCAGCCGCTTTACTTCGTAGCAGAGAGCTTCGAGCGTGCTAAAGCACAGATGCGCGCCTTTGCAGAGAGCCTTGACCGGCCGTTCACTGTGTGCTATAACCCTTTCACACAGAGTGTCAACACACTGGATACGAAGGAGAAGCTTTACTCCCTTGCCAACGCCATACGCTCTGATCTCAACCTGCTCACCTCTGGAATCAAAAATCTTTAGTAAGCCCCCTTTTTTTAAAAAAAAATAGTAGTAGAAATCGAACTAGCCAAGCAGCAATGGCCAACAACAAACAACAAACTACTACTCTTTGTTCTTTTGTGCCAATGCAATCATTATCATTGATTCAACAACAATCATCATCATCATCATCATGAAGATGTCTTTTGTATGTGTGATAATGTGTGTGTGTGTGTGTGTGTGTGTGTGTGTAATTTATGTCACACACAACATCAACAAATAATAATTTGATCACCCAATATGTGTCCCATGATTGCAGTGTGTAGAGAGAGAAAGGCTGCTCCTATCTGCTCTGTAAGGGGTGCGGGCGTGGTGGTGGTGTGATGATGATGATGATGTGGCGTGCACGCCTGTCATGCCTGCATGCATGCATATGATGATGCATCATCAATTGGTGAGTTTCTTTTGTTTGAAAGAATACATATCATTCATTCAGGTAACAAAAAACAAGGTGTTGGGGGGGGGTTGCAGTTGTTGTTTCTCTTTTGTTTGTTGGTGGCCCATACACCCAAAACCCCCAAACAAAACACAACCCCACTAGTGGTACACTCCCACTCCCCCACTTTGGCCTGGAACTCATCGCTGCTCAGAATTTAATGAAATTTGTGGCAAACAAGTTGAATGGCAATGAATGTCTGACTTTCTAAAATTCTCTCCCCAATCCATCTTATTTGCATGCAACACATATAGTGGCACATGTTCCTCCACACACACGCCAGCGAAGCGTTGATAAGGGGAGCAGAAGCAAGCGGAGGGGGCTCTGCAGAGACATCAACCAGCAACAGCCTCCAGCTTCAGGCCCAAGCTGCTGCTGATGGCTCCCCCTCCTCCTCTTCGCCCTCCATCCCTGGCACAGCCACCTCGCTGCAGACCTTCAACTCGGCGCTTTTGGGCTGGCTCCGCAGACAGCTCATCATCAATGACCCACACAATCCCCATCACTTGGTTGACTCCACGTACCACCAGCCTTCTCAACCTCACCAGCTGCTTTCTCCACAAGAGCAACCAGAGCGATTTTTGTCCTTTAGCAATGAAACACTTGAAGGCGAGAGCGAAAGTGATGATGGTTTCACATCCCCAACCCTTTTATTTCTCCACTTGCTTCTCTGCTCTCTGCTCTCTGCTCTCTCTCGCCATGACTTGTCCCACATCCCTTCTCTTGTGTATCTTCCTTGACAAAGAAGTATCAGAGGCTGACTTGTTGCTTGTTGATACCATTTGGCATGCCTCAGAAGAGAATAGTTCGGGGCTGGAGCTGCTATCTGGTGAGGCAGGCACGCGCATAGAGCTTCACACCGCAGTGCGCTGGATAGAGCAGGCATTCCCTTTTCTTCTCCTCTTGGCCCTTGTCTTCCTCTATCAGCACCGAACAGGTTCGTGTACAGTCTCTCTCTCTCTCTCTCGGATAAGAGTGTGTCATTAGTGCCCTACAGCCACACTTAAGGCACCACACAGGAGCAGACAGGATGGCAAAAGAAGCAGTAATCAAAGAGAAGAGGGAGATTAGCTTTGAACAAAACTATGCGATATATCAATGAAATGTAAGAGAAGGGTGGCTGGGTGGTGGTATTGGGCAGGCATAGCATCTTTCGGGTGGCTGGCTGGGGTCTTGCTTCAGATAAACACTGCCGTCAAACGCCAAGTGGCCCTCAAGCAGGTGAACTTGTGCTCCATTACACATAAATATTTTGGCCACAAAATACACAAGATCAATCATTTTACGAAGATTCTCAATATGTTATTGTCATTGCTATATGTTAATATAGGGGCGGCAAGTGGGAACCCTGGGACTAATAGGAGGAGTGCTGGCCGTTCATATCGCCTGTACATATGTGGTGTTCCGCGATGAGCAGCTTTGGAACAGTCTCATCTTCCTCTCGCCTTCTTCAGCGCCCTCATTTTGGGACACTTTGTGGATAATTGTTATTAATGGTAAACGATGTCCAGATACTCCATTTTCGTGCCCCAATATTAATATCTGTGTGATGTGATTATTGCTGGGACAAGATGTAATGGTGCGCTACATGACAGTGATAGTCAAGGTACACCCCAGTTTATCATCGTATACCCCAGTAAATCACTAGAAATCCTCCTTCCACCTTTAGTACTCTTCCA
Source organism: Acanthamoeba divionensis (assembly GCA_000826405.1). NCBI lineage: Eukaryota > Discosea > Longamoebia > Acanthamoebidae > Acanthamoeba > Acanthamoeba divionensis. The sequence goes on along the minus strand of CDFI01103912.1, from coordinate 29,699 downwards.
TCCTAACATCGCTCAACAACAATACGAAAAGGCAATTCTAATCGCAGCAGTTGGCCATTTGCCTCCCTTTAAACGGAAGGTATAACCATCATCATCATCATCATCATCATCGCTTAGATCCTGCAAACAAAAAACAACAATCATAGCTATGCAGCTTTTTTTTTCCTAATTTTTCCTTGGCTGTGATTCTCTGCGCAGGCGCAATTGTATGGTGTATTAGAACTATGTACTAGCTTCTATAGAAGTCTACTGCCAGTACCGCTGTGGTTCGGTTACTTGGTGGGCGACAAGGAAGAGCGTGTATTTTCATCCCTGATGGCAGGACTCTACTTGATATTCAAGATCACGGCACTACTGCCTAAAATTCGCCACGTGGCATCGGCGCTCCGCGCGTACTTCCTGCACGAAGTGGTTCTTTGTCCCCTCCTTTAGTGCGTGTTTGGGGGGAGGGGAGGAATCTAGCTGCCGAACTAACCCTTTGTCTTTTTGGATGCACCACCAAAGCGCTACGGCAAGCATGCATCAAGAGAACAGGTGATGGAAGCTGGCGATATGTGCGCCATATGCCAGGAAAAAATGAAAGACCCGATCTTACTACATTGTAAGCCCCATGCCACAATGCTGATCCATCACTCCCATACCCAGGATCATCTCAACAACAACAACAACACTCCTGACCATGTCTTCACATCTGATGGATTATTTGCAGGTGGTCATATTTTTTGTGATGATTGCATTTCCCACTGGTTTGAGAGAGAGAAGACCTGTCCTCTGTGCAGGACTGAAATCAACACTGCGGGCTTCAAGACCTATTCTGATGGCAGCACTTCTATGCTTGTACAGCTATTTTGATGATTCACCATACTTAGTAAAATTTGCCACACAGAAACAGCTGCCCCCCCCCCAAAACAAATCTCCCCTCTGTGTGCGCAATACAATGTGAGCAGTTATGTTAAAAACCAACCCCCCCCCGNCCCCCCCCCCACAAGAACAGTTGTTGGGACTCTTTTGCTAGCCCGCACGGTAGGTTGTGATCCAAAAAAAACAAGAACATCCTTGAACTCACTCACTCACACTCTGCCTGGTTGCTCGCTGGCCACTCACTTTGAGCAAAAGAAGGCTCCTTGAAACCACATACTTGCATTTTCTTTCTTTTTTTAAAAAAGATCACCATGAACGACTCCTTGAGCAAATTCTTTCCACATTTGGCTTCACTGCCAGCAGGCAACGCACAACTGAGTCACCCTCATCCTATGATGCCAATGAACATGCCCCATCCCCATCCCCTCCCTCACGGCATGGTGCCCTATGGGCTCTCATCGCCTGTGGCCATGGCCAGAGGCGCGGCTCTGTTGCCACCGCCACAGATGTCTTCAAGTGCTGGCCAGCGAACCTTTGGCTCGCAGCAGCAAGCACCAATCCTCAGGCCTTCTCTTACGCCTCCTCCAATTTCTACCTCCCCAATTCCTACACCAACTTCAGCCCCCCCAGCTTCACAACCTGCCTCCAGCCAACCCTTTGCTTCACCGTCACGCAAAAAGAGGTTTCTCCCTGCGTTCGCCTCTCCTCCTTTTACAATTACTGCTTTGAAAAGCAACTCGTGTTGGGTGTCCATCATCGTCTCACATTTTCATCCTATTCTGTGTCAACTTTGCTGTGTTGGTTGATAAGCAGAGTGGAACCTGGTGTGAGGCTATCTGGGGATAACATTTGCTATACTTCTGAGAAGCAGGTGGCTAGCATGCAACTTGAGGTGACGGCCATAACGCTGTACAACTCTCCCCCCACCTACCACCCCGGGTCTCTGATCGCTGTCAATAATAACTACATCTGCTATGTTGTAAAGGGTAACTAAATATTTTCTGTCACAATTCCTGCGCCGTTAAGATATGGCTAACCGCTTTGTTGTTGTTTCTATGGCTATCTCTTCCTTCTCTGCAGGCAACATGATCCGCGTGATAAACATCTATACTGCCAAGCGGGCGCTACTGCGAGGACATGTCAAATCCATCACTGACCTTCGTTTTTACTCTGACGACACGGACCTGTTAGGCAGCGTAGGCAAAGATGGTTTTATCTTTCTATGGAAAATCTCTGAAGAGAAGAAACCAACAGAGACTCAGGATGAAGACTCAGGAGTAACGTAAGTCCTACTCTCTAGTTGCAATCGGCTGGGCTATGTGTTTCAATCACTATTATTAGAAGCCCTAATTCAGGATGTAAATGGGGGGGATGTGATCTTACAGTTATGAAGTGGTACTCCACGTGAGAGCCAAGGACCAAGAACAAATCAGGTCATACGAACGCATAGCTTGGCATCCTTATGACTGTAACGTGTTCGCAACTGCGTCCAGCACCAACAGTGTTTATGTCTGGAATGTCCAGCAAATGCTTCAATCATCACAATATAGTAACGAAGAAGGGAGACCTATTTTCACACAAACAGATGCAGATACAAATGGTCAAAATATTATACTCGTTAACAGTCAGGTATAGGCCCTCGTAATATTATCAACGAGTCAATACTTGATTGATTGGCATATCTGGAACATGTAATTTATTTGGTGTCTCAGGTCAACGATTTGTCGTTTTCACCAGATGGCCGGCTGCTTGCTACTGCCAGTGAAAATGGGCTTCTTCACATGTGGGACCTCTCCAGAAAGCCATCAGACGATACACAACGTAATGCTGTCTTGGATCTTTTTTCTCTTCCTGTCTCTCCTTGCTAACGCACAATTGAAAATGTCTCTTCTCTATTCATGGCCAGGCTTTGAATGTGTCCATTCATATTCGCCACACGGCGGCAAGCCAGTCTATGCTGTGCTTTTCCCCGTCCCCAAGTATATATCAAGGTCTAAAGTTTATTTGCTGATGTCATTTCCCAGTTTCTTACTTCTAAAGTTTTTATTTTTTTTTTGTATCCAGAGGCAAAGATTTGAGAGAGGACTTATTGATAACGGGAGGTCCCCAAAACATAGAGCTAAAGCTGTGGGACATGCGCTCATGGCAACTCATACAAACTATCAGCTTGGCACCGCCCCACACGGGTGTGGCCATGTATAATCATATCGCCCTGGACCCCACATGCTCGTTTCTTTTTGTTGCAAACGCCAGGCACACAAGTTTCCTCATCCTCCATTTAATGTGTACAAACATACCCTCTTCTCCATCCTCGACCTCTCTGCCCCGGTCTTCTTTTGTAGACGGCCAAGATTCTGGAGCTTCTAATGATCACAGTCACGAGGAAGCTGTTTCCTTCAACTGCATGTTCGATTATCTCACAGAATTTGCAGTTAGCCAACCCATCCTAAGCTTTACTATTGTGAACAGGTACAATTTTCTCTGGTGGTTCTTTAATTAAGTTTGAGGTTTTTGTATCTTATCAACTTTATGGTTCCAGGGCGGGCACATTAAATGGCCAGGCAGGTGGAGAGGGAGATATGGGAGCACTAGAAATGGGAATGTATTGCGTGCAGACAAAGGCCATACAGATGTACCACATTACACCACAGCAGTGTTATTCAGCTCCCCAACAAGCCGCAGTTTCTGCACCACAGCTTCTGTATCATTTGCAAGCTGTTTCTCCACCTACTGCCTCATCCATGCCATATACCTCCTCTCCCCCTCTCCTGCCCATAGAATCAGAATTGCCGGTAGCACAAACTGGACCTGACGCCGAACTACAGTCACAACTTGCTCCAGCTCTTCCTATTTCTAGTTTCGTTGCAGCAATATCTGGACCAGAAGCCCCACCAACCCAAGAAAAGACATCAAATGAAATGCATGCCGCTACCCAAGAAAGTGTGAAAGCAGGTAACTCAACACATTTGAGTCGCTCCAGCCCAAACGCTCATCTGAGGCGCGAGAGATCTGACTGACAGCTTTCTTCTCTTTTCAATAGCAGAAGGCAAAACTGACAATACAGTGGGAGAAACGAAGAATCATGAAGAGATCTCTCGCGCCTCAGAACTCGAGGTGGAGTCTTGCCATGATCATCACCAGGAGATCCAATCGGCCGCTTCAAGCGAGCAGAGAGAAGAAAAGGACGAAGACGAGCAAGAAAGAAAGCACGAGGGTTATGAAGAGACAGCTCCACCAACCCAAGAAACAGAGCTAGGAAAAGAATCCAAATCTGAAGAAATTATAGAAATTACAGAATCTGAAGCCCAAGTACAATCGACTCTTAGCGAAGACAAAATAATACAGAGTGATACTGAAAGACCAGAGGAAGCAGAAGTAGTGGAAGAGATTTCGCACAGGGAAGAGTTAAAAGCTGAAATCGAGGAAGAAAAGGAACCTCAGACCTTGGCGTTTACGCATGGTAAAGAGACGGCTGCTGCCGTTGACGAAGAGTATGAACCTAAAGAGGAACAAGGCAAGCATACCTCCTTCCGCTTTGCCTTTCAATCTTAAAAGTTTGGCCTTTTAGATCTAACGAGAATTTATATATCAGCAATAGACAGGGCTCCAGATAGTTCTACCTCTGGAGACGGCTCATCGCAATCAATCCTTACCCCCTCTACTCAATTGATGTCACATGACGCAGGTAGCCACCATGGATGCTTCAGTTAACATGACCTTTTTGAACAAAAAGGTTCACATGTTATTCAATGTTATTAACAAGTGGCGGGTGTAACAGGTATTCCTTCGGTGCAACTCCAGGCGCCTCTGGCCAAGCATGGATCCGCTAACTCTATTACCAGGGCATCCTCAAAGCGTGAGTTCAAAAAAAGTAAAAAAAATGAGGGTACTCTTTTATTTCGTTGCTTTGTAACAAAATTCGCTATTAATAATAGTAATTCCACTTATTTCATTTTGCATGGGCAAAAGTGACCTATAAGGAAGTTTCGCAGCAGCCAGGCCCAGGGCAACAGACTACTCAATATATGCAACAGTCTGCAGTACCAACACTTAGTCAGCTTTCAGCAATCTCTTCTCAGGTGAAACTTTGCCGTAGAAGCTTATTTTAGTTTTTAATGAACTAATTGGACTTTGGATGTCTTGCGCCATAGGCAGCGGACACGGCGGTACTGCTAGCCAAGCTTGATACTTTGCAGAAGGACATGAAAAAGATGGAAAATGCCCTACACTCCCGCATCGAGCGAACTCTACAGCAACAAGTCGATCGCCAGCGTTTGTCCCCCCTCCCTCCAAAAAACAAACAGCCAAATGAAGAGAGTTATTATAGAAACTAGTTACGAAGCCAAATATAATATTCCGATGGGACCCACGGCTAACTGTTAGTTCTCTCAATTCATTTTCAGTCTCTCGCTTAGAGAAAGAGAGAGGTGAACGAGAAAAGGCTGAGCGTGAAAGGCAACAACGTCTGCTTACTGCCATATCAACAACTCTTAACACAGGCATGGCGCAACAGGTACCTGTTGTTATTATAATTTACAGTATGTGTTCAATAGATAGATTCTCGTTCAACAAATAACACAACATTATCGGAAGATCGAGAAGGTTCTACAAAAAGAGTTGCACGCGCTAATAATTCCAGCGCTGGGCCGCTTACTTGCCTCCATGGAAAAAAATTTGACCAAAAATGTGTCGGATGATCTCAAACCGACGTTGTCCCAGGTTTGTGGCACTGTTCCCCAAGTTCAATTGCAAACATTTGTTAATAGTTCAATAACATTTATTCTCTCTGTCTGCGTGGTGGGGTGGTGCATGTTCAGATAGAAGAGGCAATAAAGAATGTTATCGCCAGTAGCACGGCCAGCGAAGCCTCCAGTGCCCGAGCGATTGGAGATGTGTCATCGCGTTTGCCTAATAGCGCAGACGTCGCCAGCACATTACTCCCTGCGCTGCGCCATTCTATGGATAATGCCTTTCGTGCAGCCTTTCATGAAGCCCTGATCCCTTCTTTCCAAGTAACACACACACACACACACACACACACACACACACAAAGGGAGATGCCCCCAACAGGTGGACACAATTGCACCGCACTTTACGTTTTAACAGAGGGGGGGGGGTACAGGGAGCATGTCAGGCTATGTTGGAGCAAGTTCATCGCACGGTGCTGGCCGGCGTGCAGCAATGGACTGAAGAGACGGTGGAGACCGCATCTCTTCGTGATCGCGAGCGCCGCCAGCAGGAAGTCATGGCTCGTCAACAGGTTGTCACCGTCCTAGCTTGATATTTTGCGGGACAAGATCAGGGAGACTACAAGAAAAACAAAATAACACCATATTTTATCTCATTTATTCTTAAGGCTGACCGCGAGCAGCAGGCCTTGATTAGCGAGATGAAAGATGCCATCAATAGCCTCCAAAGGCTTCCTCAGCAACAGCAACAACAGGTAGGATCATATTTGATGCTGCCTATTGGAACAAATTCAATGTCTTGTCGTGTATTCTTATAACTCACGGTGGGTTGGGCAGGCATCGCTTTCTGGTGCAAACGATGCGGCAGCCCAATTTTCCATGCTTGCAGGAGGATCAGCTCCCTCTAGTGGAAGCACTCAGCAGCTGCTCCACTTGTTGCGTACTGATTCATTCGAGCAGGCTTTCACCCTCGTAATCCCCTTATTCTTTTAATACAATGCTTCCATTTGCTCGCGCAGTTGCTAATTTTACCATGGTATTATATTTTCCATTCATGAATCCTAAGGCCTTGATGGAGAGGGCTCCGGATACAGTCACTTGGATCACCACCAAAATAGAACCGCGCGGCTTTTTTGCTTCTGGCCAAAGCCTTTCTCAGGTGGGTGGTTTGCTAGCCAGGACCTTCTAGTATATTGTCTGCTCATTTAGTATATCGGTGGTATGTGTGCTTGTAGGTCGTAATGCTTTGCTTGCTGAATCGTTTGGTGCTAGAGGTGGCCCGAGATCCTGCCCTTCAAAGATTAGATTGGCTGGTGCAGCTTCTCCTGCGCATAGACCCCCGCGACCCTTCTATCAGTGCCCACGCGCCTCACGTCCTTCGCACTTGCCTTCTTCAGCTCCAGTCCCTGTCCCAAAATTTTTTGCACCACCCTCTGGCCACTACCATCCAACTACTTATCCACACCACGCAATCTCTTCTATCCTTGGCTGTTGCTTCTCTTCCGTCTCTGCTTCCCTCTACACTCCCGCTCTCTTCGTTCTCTGGATCTTCTGTTTTCTCCTTCCCCTCTGCCCCCTCGGCTTCCCATCCCCTGATGATGGGCGGCGTATCACCATCAGTTGGTGCAGCAGTTTATGGCCTTACTAGCGGCCTCAGCTCGCAACAACAGATGGCGCCTTTTTCGTTTGTTGGAGGTCATCCGCTTACGATGCCTGTCGCCCTTCAGGGCCACAACACCAGCAGCAGCAGTAGTGGTGGCCCACCTTTGTTGGGCCTGGCCGTCCCAGCTCCAACCCCGCCCAGTTCCTCTTCCCCTTCATCTGTCTCCTCCTCCCCAGCAGCAGCAGCGGCAACCATTAACTTTCCTGCGCCAGAAAGTTTCCCGCAACAGTGACCACTCAGGCCTTCTTCCACCCTGATCGACCAACCCCTAAGCCCCCCAGATGATGATGATGATGACTGTTTATCACACCACACCACAAGAATAAATCCCTAAGAGTGTGCCACTTTGAACAATGAATGATTTTTTGGACCTGACGGGGTGGGAGAAAAAAAAATAAAGGAAGAAATTTATTTCAAGGAACTTGTGTGTGGTCGTGGTGGCGGCAACGTTGTTTGAGAAAAAAAAAAACTGTTTGTAAGTCTCCTCCTGTAAGGACTGAGAATGGTAAAGGCGCATTTGACCTCAAAAACAACTTGATCCAATTTGCCTCTCACCACCTTTCTCCTTTTAAAGGCCAACCAAGCTGCCAAGAAGCGCAGAAGCGAAAATGAAGTCATCATGAAGAGGCTCCGTTGGTTGCTTTTGATTGTCAACGTAAGCTTTCCATTCAGTGCCCTCCTTTTGATCTTGATCACTGAGATGCTCCTTTTTTCTCCCACCGTATCCACTAAATTATCGTGGGTGCCATGCATGCATACATAAGGCGGTGTACGTAGGAGTGCGCCTTGTTGTGGGGGGATTACTCGTAGGACCATCGTCCTGGTGGCATTATCCGTGGACGGCTTGGCACTGGACTGCGCTGGCGGGTACGTCTGCCCTCTATGCCGCCCTCTATGGTGCTCTTGCATCCGCCGCGCGCCCTACTTACGACTCAGAGACCGGCGAACTGCTTGATGGTGGTGCTAACCTTCAGTCTTCTGCTGGTGGTCTCACCGAGTAAGCCCCCCCCCATTTTTTTAAAAGATATCAAGTACACTGTTGTTTAATATTACAAACATTGCAGATACTTCTTTGACATTGTTTATGTTCTGGCCTTTGTTCAAATTGCCACCCTGTTTTCAGACTACTTTTGGCTCATATTGCTAGTGGTACCTTTTTTTAAAAGTTCAACCCAATGAATTGGCCTATATCTTATTCCTATTCCTATTCGAATTATGCAGATCCCTTTGTACGCGTTGTATCAGTTGGGTGGCTCATTATTGCCACTTTTGGGTGGCTCTCAAGTAAGTACCTGAGCTCCCCTCAAAGGTTTAATTGATTCTTCATTTCAATGTGTGCCTTTTATTATTTGTGAAGAGTGTCATGGCCATCTTCACCCACCCACCCACCCACCACACCCATTATAGGCAAGCGCATCTGCGGCAGGAGCAGGAACAACTGAAGATCGAAGAAAAGATCGCTCAGCTCACAGAATCAAATACGCAAAGGGCAAGAGATAAACCAAACAAACACACAAACACACAAACAAACAAACAATGTGTGTGTGTGAGTGTGTCGCATAGTAAATGTGTGTAGCGAGCATGGAGACAATTCGAACTGTCCAACAAACTTGGGGGGGGGGACAAATAATTAACTCACCCATCAAATTACCAAACCAGTGTTTGTTTCTTTTCCTGACAAAATCCTGGAGACCGTTTCTTGTTTTTTTTGCGGGGGGGGGCACTTTTTTGGAGGCAGAACCCTTTTTTTTTCTTCCTCTCGAACAACCAACACCATCCACGGCCCTGTAAACCACCAACCACCTCTTCTTTCGCATTTCCATAGTATCCCACTGGTGACACGTATTTTCGATGTCTCAAACGAGACGGAGACGAACAAAGTCTTCCAGCTCAGCTCCTTGGACTGGAGGCGCCAGCATGAACACCATGGACAACTTTAGCTTCATTTTGGGTTCCCAAATACGCTATTTGGTGTCCAATCTCAGTAAGAAAAACTTCCGCGTAAATGTCAATGAGCTCGAACATGTAAGTAGGGATACTTTTTGGAGGTTGGATTTCGAGAGCTAAATTAAGTTTTTTCTGTTTTTAAACAGTTGACCACCCTGTATGGGAGCGATGCCTACTTGTATCTTCTTCGATGTCTAATTGAGCAGATTGATTTCAAGGATAGCAAGAATCAGAAGGATCAACATAGGCTTCAAGTGCTTAATCAGCAACTACAACAACTTCACAATCATTCAAATTATGCAAGCATTATCACACAGGCGCTTTCTGGCCTGGAGTTGAATAATGAGTTCCTCTCCCAGTTTTGTAAGCTTAGTAAGTTGGGTCTTGGACAAGAGATTGTGATCGCTCTGGGCCTCTCTCTTGCCACCGATAAGGCCACCAAACAGGAAGGCAAGTCAATAATTTCTAAAATTCTAATGCGGTTGCGCTGTCTTACCCTTCGCACACCTCAGGGCGCAAGTTTTTGAACAGCAAATTACCTGATCTGGTGCAAAACATTTCGGTCTTGCCTGAGTGCGTGTTTCACCAGCTGTTGCATTTTCTGAGCTCCAAAGAGGGCTTTGCCAAACAACGGGTCGCTCTGGTTAAAGCAATACACCAAGCCCACTCTGGCAAATCGCTTACTCTCTCCCTGGGTCTTATCACTGGTGATCCCGAGCACGATTTTAATTCTGTTAGGTATGTATGCACCGAAGTTTCATCCTTCCCACGCGGGGCCTTAAGCATCTTTCTTTTGGGGTCATGTTGTTCAGATCCTTTGAGGCAGAGCAGAATAGGGAGTACAGAGAGAGTGACCAGATGCTAGTCAACGAGCTAGCGCTTGCCTGCCATCCAAGTCAACTCATGGAAGACATAGGTTATTCATGTTGCCAAACAGGGGCTAACCTCAAGGAGCTGCTCAGAAAGTTCCCTGAGACCAGTGAAGCTGATGTAGCCCGCATACTTGCCATGATGGCCCGTACCTATGCTGGTCTTGACGCGGACGATGTCCCATCCGCATCTGCTTTGGCAACAGACAATAAGGGCTGGAATACTGATGTTTTCGTGGATACTCTCAAGGAACTGGTACGCTGTTCTCTCCAACGCTCTTTTCGACCCTTGTCCTTATCAACATAATAACTAATATAAGAATTGAAAATTTGCAGTACCCCAATTTGAATTGGCCAACGGTAATAGCATCTCTTGATATGCCTGGTTTCTTCGTCGCAGATCAAAAGGTTTTAATGATGATATTATCGGTCTTCAAAAAAGCGTCTAAGGTTTTTCACCAATACTTCTTACACAGTACGTTAAAATAATGATAATAACATTGGAATTGCTTGAGCAGGAGCCCTTTCCGTATGACGCTTTGACCAATAAATGGGCAAATGAAGCTGGTCAACTGTCATTATTGCGCTGGGCGGTGTTGCTGCCAGCTGAAGTGCTCAACTTTGGGTCCACAGTGACAGTGGGCACGGGGTTGTCACTAGATCTTCCCCACCCAAACAAGGCCGCCGCCGCCGGCTGCAACTACACCCACCACTGGTATTCTCTACATCTCGTGCAGCGTCTTGTTGACCTAGCTCAGTCTTTGGACTATGAGACCGTACGCGATATTTTCCAATATCCTCTGGAACACTGCCCTGAACTCCTTCTTCTTAAGCTTGCCCAAGTCCAGGCAAGGCCTCCCCGCATATTGTTTTAAAGAAAACAAATGATGAATTCAGAATTTTTTGTCTCTGTTTTAACTGTGAGACATTGTGATCGTGGGTGATGTGAATCTACTTTAGCCTCCTTGGGGAGCTCTCCACTCAGACCTATGTTCAGTACTGGTGCCCATATTCCTTGCAAACCACCCAAACTCGAGTTACGTTTTGCACAAGCTTTGGCCAATTAACCGCTCCATGGTAATGCATGGTATGGTTGACTGTTATTCAAAAGATTCCACCTGCCTCTCTCGCTTGTTGGATATTGCCCATGATATCAAGGTAGGACACTCAACTTTGTCAGTACAATGTGTTGATCTAATAACATTTTTTGTTGAATTATAAAAGGCCTTGTCACCTATTCTTGAGATTCGTCCATTCTCTTTTGTAATCGATTTGGCGGCGCTTGCCTCGCGAAGAGAGTATCTTAACCTGGAAAAGTGGCTGCAAGATAGAATAAATGAAAACAAACTGGAATTCATTCAGGCCTGCCTCGCTTATCTTCACGACAAAAGAAAGGCAATATCAAAAGGAGCTGTGTCCCCCAAACTCAACCTTCCTGCAGGAAGTATCATCGCTTCCCTCTCTGCTGATACGCTGGCCATTTTCTTCTCCGTGCTGCAATCCAATATCAAGTATACTTCCAAATTACCCAAATTAAAATGCACATTATTTTTGTATTAATCACCTTTACTCTATGTAGCATGATGCCACAGGAGATGGTAGAGGAGCTGGATCAGCTACAAAGTGCTCATGCCATTCAATTGAGCAAGGCCATGGCCCAACAAGCTCCCGGTGCGGCTCCTATCATGCATAATTGAGCTAACAAGTATTGGCCAATGCGAATTTACTGATTATGATCGGTGTGGTGTGTGGTATTCTATAGACCCAGGGTTGAGTGGACCAATTAACACGCCTGTGGAGAAGGAAATCTTTCCTCCGGACATTGAGCAAACAGCTAACGCTTATTTTCAGAGCGTCTACACTGGCCAGATGTCCATTGATGAAATAGTTAACCTATTAAAAAACTTCAAAGATTCCAAGAATAAGAGGCAAGATATCTGCTCCCAAACACAAACACAATAGTTATCATAATAATAATGAACTTCTATCAAACAGGGAACAGAAAATATTTTCGTGCATGATACACAATCTTTTTGATGAGTACCGGTTTTTCCAGAAGTATCCCGACAAAGAATTACGTATCACAGGAATATTGTTTGGACAGCTGATACAAAATCAGCTAGTATCTTATATTTCTCTTGGCATCGCGCTGCGTTATGTTCTGGAAGCACTCAAGAAACCTCCCAATAGCAAAATGTTTAAATTCGGTCTTTTTGCCCTTCAGCAGTTCAAGAGCCGTCTGATAGAATGGCCTCAGGTACTTATTTTTTGTTCGCGCGATCTTTAAACAGTTTGTCCTGACATCTGTCTTGTGTTCCCGTGCTTTGAAAGTACTGCTCGCATGTGCTCCAAATCACACATCTCCGTCAATATCATACGGAAATAATTGAATTCATCGAAAATATGAGCGCTGCTGACGTGTCTGCCCCTGCTGCTAAAACTGTTCCTACCGCTGTACCTTCCTCTCCGTCCTCTCCCTCTTACTGGATATGTAGTTACCTCTTTGTTTATAGGTTTCTGAAGCGGCAAAATCTTCCACCATTGAGCCACCCAAGAAAAAGATGTCAGAAACAATAGCCTTGCCCACGCCTTCTCCCCTCTCTTCCACAACAGGTAACCTGATAATGTCTTATTGTTTTTTTGTCACGACAACGAACATAGCGAACATAGAAAACAAGAGCTTTTTGTTGAAGAGCAATTTGTCTAACATCAGATCGCGTTGAGAGAGCAGCGGCCAGTAGTAGTCCCTTAAGCCCAGTGGGGAGTCCTCCAGCTAGTCCCATGCGCGCAGGCAGTTCCATGAGTTCTGGGCTCGCAGCTCCGCCATCACCTACCCTGCGAGCAGGCATATCAGGGGCTCCCAGCTTTGGAATCGGCAGCCAGTTGCCTTTAAATGCCATCATACAGGCCATCAAACCTGCGCCACAGCCCGACGAAGCTGTAAAGGAAAAAATAATCTTTGTTTTTAACAACGTATCCAAACAAAATATGGAAGCCAAAGCAAATGAGCTCTGTGGCCTGCTTGGATCCAGCAAAGACCACCTGCTCTTCGTAGCGCAGCATCTGGTCGTCAACCGCGCGAGCACTGAACCAAACTTTCATCAGCTCTACATGGACTTCTTAGATAGCCTTAAAATATCCAAGTTACATGACTTAGTATTGAAGTCTACCTATGCTGCGATAAAGGCCTTGCTTCAATCCCCAAGAATAACCGTTAGTAGCTCGGAGAGGACCCTTCTCAAAAATCTTGGCAGCTGGCTTGGCAACCTCACTCTGGCAAGAAATAAGGCGCTGATACACAAGCATTTAGCACTCAAGGTTTGAGGTTCCCTTTCTCGTTTCTGTCATGTGTCATCTTTACTAACTTTCTTTCGGTGCGCAATATGAAGGAGCTGATATTCAATGCATATGAAACTGGCAAACTTATTGCGGTGATACCATTTGTTGCTAAAGTCCTGGAGGCCAGCGCTAAATCCAAGATCTTCGCACCACCTAATGTATGGGTTATGGCCCTGATGCGTCTACTGGCAGAGATATATCATATCCCCGAGCTCAAACTCAATCTTAAATTCGAAATAGAGCTTCTTTGTCAGCATTTAGAGCTTGACCTTACAGGTACACGTCATACTTCAGCATATAGTCTCATCCGCTCCTTACCTACTTTTGCTCTGTAGAGATAAAGCCCACTGATGCGTTGAAAGATCGGCCACGGGAGAATAGTCAAGACTTTACTACTTCTGGCACAATACCACCTAAGGATGTTGCGCCTTCACCTTCTGCGGCCGCGGCAGGTAAAATTACCCTTCTGCGTCAAACACGTAAGAAAAGCTAATTCAACGTGCAATGTAGCTACACTAAGTGTGGGGCAACCCAGCACGCCGCCACCTCAAACTGCTCCTGAGCAAGGCCCACAGCCTCAGCCTCAACAACCAGTCGGCGTGCCCACTACTCAGGCATCTACAGAAACCCAGTCTACGACGCCTGCAGTAATTTTCCACCTTTTGTACCACCCGTGGTAGATATGCTAAAATAACTGTTTAACAATTCTAGGTTTCGCTTGGTGGTTCAGGCACTCTGAGCTTATGGAAAATAAACCCACACATTCCCTTGTTTAATCAGCAGCCTCATCTGAAACGATGTGTTGCTCTTGCTATCGACAGGGCTATCAAAGAGGTATGAGATGGTGTTGTTTCTGATTGTGCATTCCCCCCAACTTACTGGTCTTCATGGTGTAGATTTTGACTCCAGTGATGGAGCGCAGTGCCACAATTGCGTCGTTGACAACACGTGAGCTCGTTATTAAAGACTTTGGTTTGGAGGGAGATGAGGCAGCCATCAGGTCGGCCGCTCATCTGATGGTTATGTCTCTTGCAGGATCTCTGGCCTTAGTTACTTGCAAAGAACCTCTTCGAGTCACAATAACAAATCACTTGCGTTCCCTGCTCACTGTAAGTATTTCCTCCAGAAACGAACAGGAATTGGAGGAGGAGAAAAACACTTTACTGACACATTCGGTAACCCAGGCAAATCTCAGTGACCAGGGACACCGAGCACTGGTTGAGCACGCAGCGCAAACCGTATCTACGGATAACTTGGATATTGCATGTTCATTTATTGAGAAAACTACTGTAGAAAAAGCTCTTCGTGAAACAGACGATGCGCTTGCTCCTGCTTTTGAGGCACGCCGCAAGCATAGAGAGAGATCTCCTGGCCAGCCGTACATCGAGGCAAGCCGTTCTGCTGCTTTATACACATTTCAGTTGAAACGATGCTAACACTTTCAAATTTTATAGCCTAATTATTTTTCTGCTCGCTATCCATCTGCCCTGCCCGAGCCTCTGCGTCCGAAGCCCGGAGGGTTGCAACCCCACCAAAAGAAGGTACCTTAAAAATAATATATATTATTTCAGGGCCAAACAATTTAGTGTTAAGTTGGTCTGTTGTCAAAAGGTTTATGAAGAGTTTGCTTCCGTTCATGCACGAATGGCACGAAGCATATCCCAATCTCAGCAGCCGCAGGCCCTGCTTCAACCCCAGATGTCGTCTCAAACAGCTCCAACTGTCACAGCTCCGACAGCATCAGCAACCTCTGTCATCCAATCACCAGCTCCTATCTTGACCTCGCATTACCGTCCTTATCCTTCGCGTAGGTTTTCCTCATAGTAAAATAACACACTTTATTTATTTACTGATATCTCTCTTCAAGCGGTAACAGGGGAAGACGTTGCCCAAATTACGCACATTTCTCCACCACCTACCGGGCTATCCTACGTTGTACATCAAGTGAGTTTATTTAAGTATTTTAAGTAGCCAGATTATATACATGCAAGCCACCTTTATGGCACGGGTATCTTAACTCACGTATATCTTGCCTGGCATGTGAAAGGGCACAATGAATGTAGCGCAGCAAGACGCCAGACGCTCCATTCATTCGCGAGAGGCATCTGCCCCATCTTCTGTTGCGGCAGTAAAGTCAGCCAAAAAGGAAAAGCTAACTACCGGACAGGCCTTGCTACAGTTCAAGGTAGCCTAACATCTTCTATTTCTAAATGTCTGCGAATTGATCTCACCTCTCATGGTTGGTCTAGAACTTGTTAAGCGATCTGGATGCAGATCTTGCCGAACCTTCAAGCAGTACGGTAAGCTCTTTGGATCAGCTGCCCGAAGAACACTCAGTCTTCAATATTTTGGAGAATATTCCTGCCATCATCACTCAAGCAATTAACCTAAATGAGGTACATTATATTACTTCTGTTTTCATGAGACTGAGCGTTTGCTAACATTTTGATAAATTTAGGTTGCTCTTGCGTTTGCTCAGAAAGTGCTCGAAAGGATGTATGAGAAGAGCGAATCAAACCTTCACATAGAAGCCTACATTAATATGCTCGAAAACATCCGAGACCTCTGTAAGAAGGCTGTCAAGGAGCTCACAAACTGGATTCTCTTTTCTGACAATGAGGTACCGCCCGACATGTCACATTTTCTCTGTTTAACTTACTAATACTTTGCCCTCTACGCTTCGCTCTCACAGAGAAAATATCATAAGAAAATAACAATTAGCTTGATTAATTCGCACCTGCTCAAAGTTGCAGATTTTGATGTCCATCTTTCTAAAAAGATGGACAATGGGCGCAACAAGCAGGCCACGGATTTTGCAGTATTAATCCTGCAGAAATGTCTCGTTGAGGCCAAGGAAGAGGCCACCGTAACCGCTTCTGAGTTTTTCAGCACCATTGAGGCGCTCACCAAGATAGCTCATCGCGGTGCCGGTCCCGAAGGGTTCGATTCTTGCCGTACAAATAAGAGTCTAATTAATTGACCTAATGTCTCCTTTTTTTCCTTTCTCAGACTTATAGAGCTGATCAGCCAGGCAAAATCTGTTACAAAAGTATCCACCGAGAAGCACCGGTCGCCACGCAGACTTTCCCGATCCAAGGAGCCTGAACATCCTCTTACAAGTCCCCGAGGTCACTCTCAAGCAGCGCTGTCATTGCAGCCGCCGCCGCAGGTCCAGCCGCAGCAACAACAGTCACTGGTTAGTGAAGCCGTTTTCCCAAATTGATTTTGTTTTAGATCTGGCTTGATAATTTCATTCCCAGACACCACTCGCCGATTTGCGAATGGATCCTTTGCTGGAAACTGTGAGCTCACTCTGGGAAGAGTGGAAGCACATCTATTTTGCAACAAACCAAACCGATAAAACCATCGCCAGCTATATTTCTCGCATTCAGCAAGCGTAATTCTCCACCCAAATATATCCCTTACATTTTTTTTTAAAAAAAAATGCACGGCCTAATTTGATTTTTGCACAGCGTTTTGCAGAGTGACGACCAGGGCATGGCTAAGAGCTTTTTCCGCATATGTGCGGTGTTAGCAATAGAGCAGTGCTACATTCCCACTCCTGGGGCAGGTCCTATGCAATCTGCCCAGATATCTTACAGGTGACCGCATTACATTTTTCATGGACTCTTCTTCCTACGGAACCTTCCTTATTGCTAACTTTTGGGTGCCCTGACAAATTAGGACTGTGGATGCTTTTGGAAAGCTCATATTGCTGTTGTACAAGTTTTGTCCAGAGGGCTTGGCCAGCGCAAATGGAACTAAGCTCAACCTCATCAGCAGAGTGTTGGACACCGTTGTGCGAGTACTACTGCGTAGCTACGAGACCCGACGCTATAAATTTAACCAGCGCCCATTCTACCGTCTGTTCGCAGGCCTGCTTACGGACCTCCAGGCACTTGCTCCAGATCCCGACCCAGCTGGTGCTCATCTGCAGCTGCTGATGGCCTTCCAGAATGTGCTCATGATTCTGTCTCCCACTCGCGTGCCTGCATTCTGCTTTGCCTGGCTGGAACTCATCTCTCATCGCTTCTTCATGCCAAAGCTGCTACTTTCGAAATCCCAAACGGTACCGGCTCTTAACCCCCCCCCCAAAAGAACAACAAGATTATCTGGTGGCTCGCACATGGTGACACTATGTTTATTGTATTCTGTGGGAACAGGGCTGGCCGCTGTTCCAACAGCTGTTGGTTGAGTTGTTCAAATTTTTGGAGCCATACTTGGTAAATGCTGAACTCAATGAGCCCATAAGACTTCTCTATAAGGGTGCATTACGGGTGCTGTTAGTTCTTCTGCATGACTTCCCTGAGTTCTTGTGTGATTACCACTTCAGCTTCTGCGATGTGATCCCCGCATCCTGTATTCAGATGCGCAACCTGATCCTATCAGCTTTCCCCCGCAACATGCGACCACCAGATCCTTTCACGCCTAACCTTAAGGTCGACCTATTACCCGAAATCAATCAGTCACCACGCATACTTTCCAAGTATACAGCTGCTCTGGCCGCCCACAAGACCTTCAAACACGAAGTTGACACCTACTTGAAGACAGCTCAGCCACCGACCTTTCTACTAGACCTGCCCAGTAAGTTACTCCTGGCCCAGGGCCAGGCCTTCCTTGGTACGTTTGTTTTGGTTTTTGATACATCGGTATTTGTTGGCACTGAATCTGAGTGAGTTGTGCTTACAGGTGGCACACGATACAACGTGGGACTCATGAATGCGCTGGTGCTCTACGTAGGCAGCCAGGCTGTCTCTCAGCTTCAGCAGGCTGGTGCCGGATCCTCTGGAGCAGGGGCAGTGGCTTCGAGCGCACCCATGGACATATTCCAGCACTTGGCTATAGAGCTTGACCCAGAGGGCCGCTATCTGTTCCTCAATGCCATCGCCAACCAGCTCCGCTATCCCAACAACCACACCCACTATTTCTCTTGTGTGCTGCTCTACCTCTTTGCTGAGGCCAACCAGGCATCCCAAGAGATCATCCAGGAGCAAATTACGAGGTAATTTTTTTCTTCTTAAATTCGAATCACTTCTTCAAGCACGCGCTGGGACTGATTTGTTCTCTCTCTCTCTCTCTCTCTTGGATGTCATCCAGGGTATTGCTGGAACGCCTGATAGTGAACAGGCCGCACCCGTGGGGTCTGTTGATCACATTCATCGAGCTCATCAAGAACCCTCGCTATAACTTCTGGAGCCACGCATTCACCCACTGTGCACCGGAGATCGAGCGTCTCTTCGAGTCTGTGGCACGGTCGTGCATGGGCCCTGCTGCAGCACCGTCTACACCTGGTGGCAGTGGTGGTTCATCGTCGACAACATCCTCCTCTTCCTCTTCCTTGTCCTCGTCATCTGTTGGTGGTCCCATCAAGGCGGAGCGGCACAGCACCGACATTCTCAAGTAGTAGTGGTAGTGGTGGTAGAAGAAGAAGAAGGAGGAGGAGGAGGAGGCGAGCTTTTCTTTTTTCTTTCATTTTAATTGACCTTGCATCCCCTTCCCATATTTTTTGTAATTAAAGACTTCTTTATTTTATTTAGCAGAACGGAATACTTCTTCTCTAACATTCAATGCATTCAAATCTCACATGGAGAGCTTGGAATAGGCAGGAGGGTCATACTTTTGCTTGATGTACTTCACCAAATAAACAGGCAGACATGAAACAACAGTGATCACCACAACTTTCCACATAAAGGACCACGTCAAAATAAACGTAATGTCTGTTGTTTGTTGGAAAGGAAAAGGCGCCGTTTGGTTAGTTAGTAGTAGCCCTGTAGCAAAAGTTGGGACCTGTAGGGGTGATTGGTACCAAAATAAGAGGTCAATATGAGCATGGAAGCAAAGTAGAGCAGGAAGGTAAGTATCTCCGACAGAATAATGTAACGATTCCATGTGTGAATTTCAAAGGCCACGTTGAGAAGCTCAGCAAGGATGAGCGCGGTGAAGGTAATAGCCACTATGTTCACCAAAGAGCTCTCAAAGAGGAAGATTGCCAGCAGCATTATGACTCCACCCTGGTACACGCTCTGCCAGACCCACACAAAGAACCCCCTGTAGGACAGCTCCCGCCCCTGCATGCAGCAGCACCAAACCAATTATTATTATTATTAGCAAATGGAGCTTAAAAAAGAAAAATATTTCTATATATGCCTTTTGTAAATCTTGGTAGAGCTCAGGATAGCGGAAGGCGATATCTTGGGTTACATCCTCATCGAGTACCAAAGAAAAGACTGGTGCCATAGTGTATGCAGTTGCATAACCCACCATTAGCCAACCCTTCACACGACACAAGCACATACTGTTTTTAATAATCCAAGTGTTTGATCAAACGGGTGCGTGTTTGTTGTGCGTACATTATAGATGGCAATGGCGGCGAAGTAGAAGATGGCGGAGAAGACGGCCTGAATAAAAGATATGATAAGGCCTCGGTGGATCACAAAGTGGCTAAGCCTAGCGCTACGCTTGTATGAATTACGCCCGTGCCACACTGTTGATGAAAAGTGTGTGGAAATAACTGGTTTGAATAGAGATCAAAATGCATCAGAGGTTTATCAATTGATTGTGATATACGTACAGATAAGCCTGTTCAAGTGGCTGAATTGAGTAATGGAAAAATCAGCCGCAAGTGATGCCTAGCAACCACAAGTTGGTTAACAATAATATTAGAATGAAAGAAATCGAACACATTGTGATCATCCTTCGGGTGTAACACAGAGCTGGGATAGATGGAGTGTTGTGCCTGCATGCCCTCTTTACCGACAATTCCTACACCCACGTGGGCAGCTTGTATCATGCTGACATCATTACCGCCGTCACCAATAGCGCATGTACGCTTGCCTGCCTTTTTAAGGAGCTTCACTATCGCTGCTTTCTGGGTGGGGCTGCAACGGCAGCAAACCACCGCCGGGGCCTAATATCAAATAGAAGAAATATAAGGCTGCAGATATCATTCCCAAAGAGGTAGATCACTTGAATTATGAACCACAAGTGTTAATACCTTCATTGCCAAGTCTACAAATAGATCTGGACAATGGTCCAAACAAAGCTGGAGGGACGCCCCATCTATTATCAGGCATGAGCCCACATCATCTGCAAAGTTATTAAGCTAAGGAAACGCACCGCGAAACGAAGAAAATCAGCGTAAATAATGATGCTAAGAGAGATTCACTGGATGAGAGGGTAGCACCTGACGCCAGGCGTCCTCTTTTGATTGCACCGATAAGGTAAAGAAACCTGTTGTGCGCGATACCAACCTGATATTATTTTGTCATTAACCTCCGTACAAAAGAGAGTCAAAATGATTCAAAGGAATAACCTGGCACTTATAGCAATGCATGTAGCAGTCTCAACCTTGTCGCCTGTAAGCATCCAAACTTTGATGCCTGCATTACCAAGTGTTTCTAATGTTCCTTTCACATTTTCCTAATGCACATATGAGAAAATTTTCACCAGTTTGAATTCATACAGAATTAAATTAGTACAGAAATCACCAATTTATACCTGAAGTTTGTCTTCTACGCCTGTTAGCGCCAAAATCTCAAGGTCACTTTCAAGGCTCTCTACTACCTCTCTAACCTTCTCCTCCCGCTCGTGAATAGACACTCGTGCTTCATT
The DNA here is from genome assembly GCA_000826405.1 of Acanthamoeba divionensis. Taxonomy (NCBI): domain Eukaryota; phylum Discosea; order Longamoebia; family Acanthamoebidae; genus Acanthamoeba; species Acanthamoeba divionensis. The sequence goes on along the minus strand of CDFI01103912.1, from coordinate 8,721 downwards.
GTACCTGTGATTAAAAAAACCATAATTTCTACATGAAAACAAACTGACTGGGTTGCAGAGAGACTTACCTCTGCAGCCATTCTTGGTATGTATGCTCGGAGATACGTTTGCACGCAAAGACAAGAGTACGTAGACCTGCATAAATTACATACAGACCAGTATTATTGTCTGCAATAACGAACCGAGGGTGAAGAGAATACCTTCGCGTGCCATATTACCACATTCTTCGTCGAGCCAGTCGACATATGATGAGATGCGAGCCATTACGCTGTCTGCAGCCACCCAAATATCAAAGAAGAGGAAACATTACAGGGAGTATGATTGCTGGTGTACCTGCGCCCTTCATATAAAGGGTAATTGGGCCTCCAGCTTTGTGTCTCACAATGACACCCATTCTTTTCCTCTCTGAACTGAACGGGAACAGATTAAGTACCTCGTATTCCTGCATCCAAATACAATGAAAACAAAGACCATTGTAAATCCCGGGAATATCAAAAAAAAAAGGCAAAAGAGGCCTACGTCAAGGTGGCCAGTGGGGGTGCGCAAAGTAATCGTAGAAGTAGAGCGATCAGCTAGAACGAGGCCTACAGATTCTGTGAACTTGACCAGGGCAACTTCATCAGGGCTGTAGAAGGAATACGGTATGAGATACCCAATGAGTAAAGCGGAAACGTGCTTACCTGGAGGCCTGATATGTAATAGGGGCGTCCGGTTGATCACCAGATGGGGCAGGAGTAACATTATGGCACAGGGCCAACGCTGTGATAACCTCTTGCACACGCGTTGCCATTGTGTGACGCATTTTCACACGCACTGAAGGGAGGGTGAGTGTTAGAAGACTCAACGCAATGTAGTTAGTGAATTTAGAAGCAGAAGAGACCAGGAGAGGCCTCGTGGATGTCAGTATATGCAGAGTGCAAAAACTGTGAAACATCTTCAAGTGTATCTTTGCTGAAGGAAACGGAGCCCATGTGCAGCTTCTTGAAGACCATTTCTGCAAGTAGAAATAAAAAATGAGTTCCAAAATGGTTTTAAATGCGAAGGTTTTAGGTGTGGGAAGGGGGCACTGGCTGACCGTTTTGTGTGAGGGTGCCGGTTTTGTCGGTGAGCAAATATTCTATGCGGCCGAGTTCCTCTGGGATGGTAGACGTGCGCACTACTGTGCCGGCCATTTGGGAGTCCCTCATTATAAGCCACGAGTAGACCGTCTTCGCCATGTCTAGGTTGACCCGCAGCGATATTGGAATAATTGAAGAAAACAAGAGAACAAACCTGGGTTTTGTTGAAATGGTGATAAGATGAGCGTTACCTTTAAATGGCAAGCCAGGACGGGATATGTACCTGAAAAAATAAATGGGCCATATCCCTTTGAAACCCTTTATGGCGACCATCACTGTTGACAGGAGGAGCAGCAGTCCAAATAGCACTTTGGCTATTTGGTTGATCTCTAGGTCCAACAGCCCGACTTTAGTTGCAGGTGCAGAAGTGTTCATCGCCGAGCGCGACTCTCTGTCCGCCCGATAACAAGGTAGTTAAATTACAATCAATATGCCCCATTCGTAATGTGCAAATACCTGCCAGTGTAGATGGTAAGGCCCAGACAGCGGCCTGAAGCGACAACAGTGTTTGCCCACATTGTGTTTTCTACCCCCAGCGCCTCGATATTGTCCTAGTAATACCATCCCCTCAAAAACCAAATCAGTATTACGATAACGAGTAGCTGAGTCGTACTTTGAAATCGAGTAGAGTAGAGCACTCTTTTTTAGAAGTCCCTGCGTCCTCTCAAGAAGGAGAGAAAAATGCGTACAGTTCCATCCCCATTGTGCACAGTAAATGTGCCCACAAAGCTGTATATATCCTTTGTTGGCTTCTCCACTGCACGTAAAAAAAAGAGGAATAAATGTGAATAAAATACTATGAAATAAGAAACCAGGTACAAGAAGATTATTCATTTTGACTGTCACACATGCACGCTTATATTTTACCATATACAGAAGCCCACACACTGAAGGCACTGGCATCAGAGGGCAGCTTTTGCATCACTGACACCGCACGTCTGGCAAACAAAAAATTCAATTATTAATCTCGAAGACAGGCACACACACATACACACATACAAACCTGAGCTTCCAATCGGTCTCGCCATCCAGTTGGTCGGTACGTATAAAAGAGGCGCCACTCTTCTCTGTTGTACGCAGGAGCACCATGTCTGCTGGAACCTGTTTCGTTTAGGAGTTTGTGGTGCCCCGGCCTATTAGACACATACAAATAGCTTTGTACAGCGCCCAAATGCTTTACCCGTTGGTTTGTGTCGACTACAATCATATGGCCGACTTCAATATCCGAGCTGGGTGTGGCCACCTTGTGTGTAGTTTGTGCGTGTGTGTGTGTGAGTGAGAGAGAGAGAGAGCAGAGATAAAGAGGTACGAACGAGGCCAGAAGGAGTCAGGCGGTGATAAAGCTGGCTGTTGACTTCTTTATCCCGGCGCCATCTCTTGAAGTCGTCGTAGGCCTCTTTCAGAATCGTCACACACAGAACAAAACCCAGAGGGGCTATATATGTAAACAAAAATCCTGTAGATGCACCACCACACAGAATGAGTGTTTCATATGAAAAGAGCCAAGTGCTACACGGATGAGTCGTACCGACTTGAAGGGCTGGTATAAACTGGGAGAGGGCAACTACTAGGAAATAGAGGTTGAAGAAGAATTTGAACTGTTCATAGAGCACCAGCGGCAGAAACGTGACAGCGTTGTACTTCTGATTACGCGTTACGTTTGGTGCATAACGCTGATGCTCATGATGAAGACGAAGCTGATGATGATCATCAGTGGGTAAAAGCTCTACTGTGCGAGACTCAAAAGCAGCCCGCCGCCAGCTAACCCACGGTGCAAGCGACCAAAGACTATTAGCTGCAGCTCTTGCCTTTGCTGCTGTGCCTGTTTTCCCCGACCACTGACGGCGGCTCTGGCCCGCACTATCAACACTGCCTCCACTGCCCAATGTCCCTGCCTCCCTCCACACCTTTATCAACAGCTTACCATAATCAGTGGTTTGGCCAATGCATTGTGTTTGTGTGGAGGAAAGAACTTCACATGAGCATTCAGTTCATACGATACTTACATGGGGTGAGGTTGAGCCCATTCGGGTTGGATGTCCTCTCTTGTCAAAACTAAAAGTGTCCATCTCTATTTCGATCGCTTCCTCTTCTGTGCGCATTGTTCACCCAAAATGGCCTGGTGCCAACTGAAGTTTGTACTGCCGTGAGATGAACGAGATTGCCTTTTTTTTTTACCAGACCTTTCTTGAGGCCCCCCCCCCAAAAAAAAAGAAATGTACAGTTTTCTAAATGGTGGAAAAATCAAAAGACAAACAACACACCGCCAAAAATTTTCTTTTTCTTTTTCCCAGAATTTAACAACCAAGAAATCAGCTTGCAAGAATTTTTTGCACCACTTTTTCCAGCCGGCACAAACATATAGATAATGAGGAGAAGCCAAGCACCTTCCCAAAGAGCCAAGAGTGTGTTTATAAGTCCATTGCGTAAGTACCAAGAAATATATATAAAAATGACGGTAATGCACTTTAGCACTAATTGCAAAAAACGCAGAATGTAAAAATGTAAAGGACTTGCCTCAAGTGACGGAAATGGTAATGGTGAAAAAGGAAACTGAACATCTTGCACCGAAGCCGACTGAGCGAGTTGAAGAACGGAGAGTCTTCACGGCACCTCTCATCTCTCCAAAAGTAGCCAAGGTAAAAACTAATCAATCAATCAATCAATCAATCATTGCGTGATGTTCACCAGTGCTGGAGGCCTCCATAAAGGCATTGGCACAACGAAAAATAGGAAGTAAAGAGACAAATCACGAAGAGACACGCACGAGCAACGTCAAATACTACAAAGTAATGTGGTGCAAATGGAGCAAAAAAAAGCACAAGACCTACAATGATGGTACATTCTTCATGTCTAAATATGTGGTACAAAGGCCTAACATCTCTTCTCTCTGCTTTCTGAACCTTGCAACCTTGAGGCGTCCTGGTGGTAAAGGACAACAAGAGCTGTGTATTGAAGGACATGCATGCCAAGGATTTGGGTAAAACTTCTCAATATCCTCAGAAGGAGCTGATAGGACTCGCTCCAGGGAACAGCCTTTGCTTTTCAGGAAAGGAAATGGAGGTAGTTTTTTGCTTTCCTCTTATCCACACATGATTGTAAGCACAACTTCTCATATGCACTCTTCTTTGCAAATAGGTACAAGAAGAGATTTCTTCAGAAAACTATCAGACAGGATCATTCTTCTTGGAAGAAGCAGGTAGTGGCGACGAAAACCTTGCCAAAAGGGCAAATTTCTAATTTCTTTTTATTACATTCTGACTGATAAACTATAGGAACAATAGAGGGAACTACAGCTAGCATTGTGAACAAGAATACTGGGAACAGCAGGTTCAAGCCCCACTTTAGTGGAGAAAAAGCACATTTTCAAAACAGTAAGGAAATCAAACCCCGTCATCCAATAACCGAGGACTCTTTGGTTCTCTATCAGCCGGATAGCCCTTTCAGTTCCACGTAAACATTCGCACCCATGTTTTTTTTTCGTTCATGAGCTTTGAAATATCCGCCAACTAAACTTATTATCAATCACAATAGGAATAGCGGTCAGCCTCAAGTGCCAGTAGTAGTAGATCCACACCTCAGCAGGTACAACTTACTCACAATTGAAACAAAATAATGCAAGTGAACTGAGTTTTATATTGTAATGCCCATATAAGCATCCTGCAACCTCATCAACGGGAAGGTAGGACTTGCCGAACCTATGTGCGTTTACACAATGTGGTTTGCTTACAATAATGTGATTGTGCAGGTGTACAGTTTATGTACAATTGTTTGATGGGAATCAGGAGCACAGGCTGTGGCTGCCTCTTGGCAGATGAGATGTAGGATACTCTAGTCTTTTTTAAATCACTTACTTGTTGGAACCGCAGTATCTCATTCCCCATTTTACAGGGGCTTAGGCAAGACCTTGCAAGCAATCACACTAATTTGGACACTCATCAAGCAAGGGTACGTACCTATTAACACGGAGATAGAATCATCAATTATTCAATTTTTTTCTCATATAGACCAAATGGCCAGCCAGTTACCAAAAAAGTTATTGTTATAACTCCCACATCTTTAACAAAGGCACATCATCACCCTTTCCATTTGAGCCTGTTTTTGGATTGTACAATCCCTGACAATTTCTGTACTTGAGTAGAACTGGTTTGATGAAATAAAACGATGGCTAGGGTCAGAGCGTCTTAGGCCACTTATTGTGGGACAGGTATAAGGTGTCCTTTGGCACTCAATTTCCCATCTTTAGCTTACTGGTAATTTTACTCTTTGCAGGCCTCTTCAAAGAAGGCAGATGTGTTACAGTTGTTGATGGACTTCAAAAATTCGCCTCTCTATCCTTTGCTCTTAATCTCATACGAACAATTCCGGATACACGCAGAGTTTATTAACACAATTCAAGCTGTGGATTTAGTTGTTTGTGATGAGGTAAACCCAAAACGACGTAACCCTAACTCCCTACCTGATAACAAAACAAATTTCTGTTACCAATACTCTGTTTCTTGTAGGGCCATAGGCTGAAGAATTCTGATGCAAGGACAACAAAATTAATCAATGGCCTGCAAACAAGGCGGCGGCTCATTATAAGCGGTACCCCTCTCCAGGTATACCAAGTTTTCAAACAGAAGAACAAGAAAACATTCCTCTCTCTCTCTCCCCTCCTAGTTTGTTGAATATTTGAAATAATGCATGTCATTGTAGAATGATTTAGACGAATTTTTCGCCATGGTAAATTTTTGTAATCCAGGTACCGTTTCTCTATTTGAATCATTTGTTACTTCCAAAGTGACCTTTTCCTTTCCTTTAAATCAGGCTTCATGGATTTCAAAAAGTTCAAAGATGTCTTTGCAACTCCAATTTTGATTGGAAGAGATTCGAGTGCCACGCCTGAGCAAAAATCCGAGTCGCTTGCTCGCTCTGAAGCCGTACGGCCCAGGATAATCTTTGTTCTTAGCTTTTCAATTCATTCCTGATTTCTTTTCTTTTTTTCACCTGCAGTTGATGAAAAGAACAGAGAAATTTATAATCAGACGAACCAAAGATCTGCTTCGCCAATATCTTCCTCCGCGAGGTATACAGATTCTGCCATTTTGGGTTAAATTATCATATTTTCCCTTCCTCAAGGGTTTTTATTTATTTATTGTTTTCTGAACAACAGTGGAACAAGTTGTCTTCTGCAGGCCATCACAACTACAGGTATGACAACAATCTTTGTTAAATTGATAACAATTCTCACTCCAGTGGGTTTTTAGGCTTCATTGTATAGGCACTATTTGCATTCCCAGATGGTAAACACAGTATTGTCAAGTGGATCTTCGGGTGAAGCCTTATCGTGTCTCACTGCTCTCAGAAAGTTGTGCAACCATCCTGCTTCTGTTATCAAGTCCAATGTAAGTGGCAATACGGGCGACAGTAACGATTCTCTCCATTTAACTTCATTGCTCTTCTCCTTGTTCATGCAGCAAGAAAGTGACCTGGATCAAGGATTTGCAAATATTTCCAAAACTCTTCCTCTCGGTTTAACTGCTGAAAGTCACAACCCTGAACATTCTGGTAATACATTTTAGCTTTCATATTTGGCTTCCTTCTCCTTTTATAAAAGAGTTGAGTTGTACCTTACACTCGTTACAGGAAAATTGTTTGTGTTGGATAATCTCTTACAACAAATCAAGACTACCACCAAAGACCGCGTTGTTATAGTTTCTAATTTCAGGCAGGGATCCTCATTAATGGCCCCAACCCTTCTTATGAATATCCAGTTAACTTACGTATTGGAAAGCTGCTTGTTTGTTTCCTTAACCTAGCTACCTAGACACTTGATATAATAGAAACAATGTGTAAGCAACGAAAATATCACTTCTTGAGACTTGATGGCAAAACTCCGAACAGTGCAAGACAAAACCTTATCGATTGGTTTAATGATCTAACAAATGATTATTGTAGGTCAACCCCCCCGTTCTGCAAGTTTATAAAGTGCTTATTTCTTGGTTCTCTTATTACATGTGCTTCAAGTTGTCTTCCTGCTATCCAGTAAAGCCGGTGAGATCCTTGAAATTTTATATAGTACTGTGCTAATAATCAAACTAATTAGCAAAGTCATGTGATCAAAGGCAGTGTAGGGTTTAACTTGGTGGGGTCAAACAGAATGGTGTTGTATGATCCTGACTGGTAAGTACTCGTTTCTTACAACTATTTATTTTCTTCTGGTTTTTAATGCATTAACAACTTGTTGTCAACTAACTGTCAGGAACCCAGCAAACGATAACCAAGCCATGGGACGGGTAAAATAAAAATAAATGCGCTCTCTCTCTTAAAACAAAAAACATAAATAACCACCGATGCAATGTTGTAAAACCTAGGTGTGGCGCTATGGGCAAAAGAAAAAAGTTTGGATTTACCGCTTAGTGCTGTGCGTCCTTCTTCCTCAAAACATAGGCAAAATGTTTGCGGACTGCCATTGGCAGATTTTTAATATTCCGATTTCTGTAGAACTGGAACAATTGAGGAGAAAATATTGCAAAGGCAAATGTCAAAAGAGGGTTTATCCAATGCCGTTATTGATGCAAATCGAATGTCTAAAGATTCTATGAAGGTACTGCTTTATGAAATTACCTCTTCACTTTCTATGATTCTTACTTGTCTTCACAACAACTCAAGGCAAGATTCACCAAAGAAGACCTCCGTGATATATTTTCATTTAATGAATTTACAACATGCGACACGCACGAGTTATTTGATTGTAATTGCATGGTTAGTATCTCTGTGGTGGTTCCACTCACCTGTCATTTGGGGTCGTTTATTTATAATATATATTAACCAACCAGTGGCCACAGGACGATTTTGAACAACCCAACCGCGATAACCAGAGAAGGTCAACAAAACGGAAGAGGTCAATTAGTAAGGAGGATCAACAGGTGTGTGACTATTCTTTTTTATGCATAAACCTTTTTTATAACTCTCAAAAATATTGTATATGGAAACCTCCGCAGGCAGCACAGAGAGAAATCGCCCTTTGGGAACACTGCCGCTTTCCTGATTCCTTTTATGTGCGGCCTGACTCTCTCCACACACACACACACACACACACACACAGCTCTCTGCTCTGCTCTCCACATTCCACATTCCAATACACACCTTGGTTGGCTAATCTCGTACCTAACATAGGATACGGCTCTGAAACACGTGGGGAGGACATTGGATGACCGCATCTCGTTTGTTTTTCAGAAACTAACCCAGAAGGTCAGAAAATATTCTCTCCTCTGCTCTCCCTCTGCTCCCTCTCTCTCTAGTGTGTAGTATAGTGTAATTTAGCACTATACACACACACACTCTACACTATGCTCCACTCATTTGCATACACATATACACTATTTAAGGGCAGTATTATACATTGTACACTATGCACTATGCACCTCCACTCATTCACACACACCACAATAAACCTATTATCTTTTTCAAAGGACTTGGATGGTGTTGTAGCAGAGACAGCAATCGGAGAGCAGCAGCAGCATGAAAATGAGGCAGCAGATTACGGTTCAACAGACCAGGAAATTGGACACAAGGGAGGCGTGCCTTTAAAACGGCCTGCCCAAGAAGAAGATGATGA